>WYDI02017406.1:25000-125976 GCA_009867235.2 Psittacus erithacus
TCTAATCATTGCTTGGCAGCATGGCTTGATTTACGTCAAAGAAATAAATATCCCCATGCTCTAGGAGGCGATTTAATTTTCTTTTCCTGGGTCTTGGATCTCCAAAGAAAGCAAATGTCTGTAAAAAGACTGTGTTGACTTTGTGTTCATTACTCCTTGAAGGCAGCAATGTGCGTGGGGGCAGGGGATGGGCTAAAAATTGCTTTCTAGAAGTAAAAGTTCTATTTGCTAAAGTATTTGATACTTCCAGGCATCTCTCAACCTTAAATGCACACTGAAGAGGAATACGACACCTTACTGTGCACTGCATTGCCGCAGCTTCCCAGCAGCCATCTTCACAGCCAAGCATCTGTGAACTAGCTGACATGGTTCAGAAAGGTGGCTAAGAGGAAAGTTTAAGAGTTTCCCTTTCATGGCTCTCTAGATTTTTAGAACTGGATTTGCAAAGAAAACCATTTACAGGAGGGGGTGAAAGCCATTTTGAAATCCAGCTCAGTTTAACTAACTTGATTGACACTGCAGTTGAACAAAAACAGAATTCAGCCATAGTGGGACTTCATGTTACTCGCTCTCACTGCTATGAAAAGGGCTAAAAGCAGAGCTTTCAATATGAGCAGCAGTATCACATTTCCATGTCCTCCACTGTATTCCTCAAGGTGATCAGGATTCCAGCTGGCCATTTTGCTTTCATGATCTTGAACAAACCTTGTATAGTTCTGATGCATAACATTAGCAAGGCCTGAATAGCCAGCTGGTACATAAAGGTTCTGCAAGAGGCTCAATAGCCAGGTTGTGAGCCCATGCTTAATGAACACTTTTCCTGAAAAGTCCAGTGGACACTCCATCAGGATTTCAGGCAGGATTTCTTCTGTTCCTCTCAGGTGCAAAAAAACTGCTGACAATGCCACCAACACCAGGGAATCAGTTGCCTTGAAGTTTTGCTGTCCGTGTCAGGAGGGCCAGAGTTTGACTGTCATTTTAATAGTTGAAAAGAAAAGATGGCCCTCTTGTTTTGTTGCTGCTCTTCTGCAGCCACTGGGTCAGTCATTCTTAGGCTGTAGTATCATACCTTCTCTGTAAGCAAGTTACCATATTTCATATGGTATTTATAAATCCGTATTGTATTTGTAGATTTCTAAAATCTAGGCCTAAATAAGCTTACAGGTAACTGAAAACTTGCACAACTAATCACAGCCAGGGCAAAATTAAAACCAAGCTAGTTGCAACCATGCAAACAACCTCATCCTTGCTGCCATGTTGACGAGGTTGGAGGCGCTGCAACCTGCAGAAGAACAGCTTCTGGTATGTGATTTGAAGCCCATGCTGTGTATAGCAGGTAGTTGTCATAGGGACTACACTGCCACTGTCCTCTTCATCTCTTGGCAAACTCTACTTTATAGTCTTTTCCGGCTGGACTGTCCACAAAGTCTAAGAGAATTAGTTGTCTACTGCTATCAGAAGCCAAGAGGATTTGGATACCCCAGCACTGCTCGAGTCCTTTGCAACCCTCAGCTTCGAGCAGTTTTTCAATATTTCATGGCATTTTTTGCTAGAAAGGAATAATTCTTCCAACCAAAAAGAATATAAAATTGTAAAAAATGGAAATAATGTAGATGCCCTTCTTATGCCCTGCTATCCATGCAGAAACTAACCAGGTAGCTACGGGTTAAATCTGATCCTGAATTGACCCAATAAGGTTCATTTTTGCTGTCTTATTAGGTTAAATAAATAGAAACTTATTGCAATATCCATCCATAACAATAAGCAATTCCCACTATAATGGATGCCTAATATAGAAATTCAGCCCACATCAGTTTTGTGTCAACTAGCAAAAGCAGAAACAATGGAAACTAGACAGTCATGGCTCTGCATAGGTCAACAACCAAGGTTATCTGTATTCAATTACTGGTATCTGCAAACTTGCATACTGTCAGCTGATCATAGACTAAATGAAAACTTATCATGCACAGAGGCAGCAAATACATTTATTTGAAGCAGGCATCATATTAGTTCACTGGTTTGACTGTGGTTAAGGGAAAAAAGGGGTTATCAGTCTTTTGGGAAATTCTTTCAAATGTAACCTGCTGCAAGTATCTAAAATTGGGGATTATCTATGTTATAAATCTTTGTTCAAAAAGTAGAAAAGGAACAGAAATTGTTCCATGGCCCTCTAAGACGATAAATTATATTATTTAACAATAGATAAACTTAGGGCACCTTTCCTGAGGTACAGCCCTATTGTGAATTAAGCTTTAATCTGCTTCACCTCAACATCTGTTCGGTGGGACCAAAGTTCTGGCTCTATTGGACACAGACAATAATTTGTTTGTTAACTGCTTCTCCGGAACAATATATCATTTCAGAAAACAAAGACTACTAACACAACACATATTTATCTGTTTCCTCTATCTGTGTTCCTTTTTCCATAAGTGCAAGTTCAGGCTTTTGAAATGTTTTCCTAGCGATAATTTGTGATGCTGTTAGATTCATAGCCCTGGAAAAATAAATCTTTTTTTTTTTCCAAGGCTTTTTCATCATTGACCAACAGATGTTCTGCTCAGAATCTGAAACTACTCATGATGTACATACTAGCAACTTACAATTGTTAACGCCCTTGTGGAAGGAAAATGTCAATAAATATTTGCTATCACTGGACTGTTTGGAAACAAAGGCATTTGCTTCACCGAAGTTCATGTGCTCAACTTTCCTATTGGGCTTTTCCAACAGTCTATTCAATTAGACATTTAACATTTTGTTTGTTTTCAGCAGAGGAAGTAAAAAATAACTTCACAGAAACAAAAATAAAACATAAAAGTCTGAGGCCATCCTGTATCCCATTGTCAAATAACACTTCAATGCATTTCAGTGATACAAAGGTGACCACAGAAACAAACTGTGATCCAGCTCCAGCATTTTACTACTGCATACCAAAGTGGCAGTCAAGGAAGAACAAACATCTAGGATTGTGATGCAGGTGAATGTCTAAACATCTATCTCCTAATGAGAGCTACTCACTCCTACGGAGAGCCTTCACTGGCCAAACAACTTTGCTCAAAACCACATTTATCTGCAAGTCAAATGAGAGATGTGGTGTTTGCTTGATTCATAATTCCCACTAGTATTTTTAAAGGTCAGACTCACCCCTCCATTGAGGTGACTGAAACATCTTCTTTTTTTCTTTTCCTTTCTCTTGGCTCGAAACAAGCAATCACTATAATTTTCAACAACAGAAATGTGAGCTGGTGTGAGCTATCAGAACTATCATGCATTAGTATCATAAAACCATAAACTGCCAGGTCAGTGAAGAGCTCTACGCCACCCTTGTATCGTGTTATATCATGTTGTAGTCTCTTCTACTTTATATCTCATTGCATTCTTTTATCTCCCTCTATATCACTGGGTGCCCCAAACCCCTTATAATGCTATACAAAAGAAAAGGACTAATGTCTAACACATGCCGTGATGATCTGGGGAATCGATCTCTGTATGGCCAAAATTAATTCTGTTTTATAGCATGGACTGCACTGCATCTGTTTCAGAAAGCAAACCCCATATGGACTGGAGTTTCCTGGCCTTCTTTGCAGCCTTTTGTTCTCTCATTGTTGCAACTGACCAGAGATGCTTTCATCTGGCTACTTGGCTAACGGTGGAGCATCATTAAAATGGGAAAAGTCAGCCATGCGAATCAAACGGAGAAGTGGCTGCCACCCATGGCAGAGGAAATTTTCCAAGTTTGAACCCCATGCAGTTAGCAACTTAGTAACTGTTTGTTTTGCGGATTCATTTGACGAGCTGATGAAGCTGATAAGAAGGTACCTGAGGTGTTACACAAAGGGCGACAGACTAAGAATGCATGTTTCTGAGAAGTCAGAGGCAGGAATGCGTGTCTAGAATTGTTACCTACTTCAAAAAATCTGGCTTGCCCCAAATAATGCTCTTGCTTAAGCATGAATTATAAGCAGCTGAAGAAAGATGAGCTTTTGCACTTGTGCTCTATTCAAGTTTGCCCACATCTAATGAGGAATAGCACGACTTGGTGCCATTTTGTATTCCTGTGACATGACACAGATGGAGAAGCTGCCCTGAGGGCAGGTCCAGAAGCCATTCACCTACTTCTCCAGATACTCCACACATCCTGTCTTGTGCCTCTCCTTTCACACCCCGGAGCTGGAAAGCATCAGGTTCAAGAGTGGAGGGAGCTGTGAGAAGCTGTCTTACAAATGGGAACCAGAGCTGGCAGTAGAACCTGTGCATTAGGGATGGACTGGGCTAGAGAAGAAGAATTAAAAGCCCCATGGTCAGAAGCCTGGAGAGTTGGAGAGCAGCAGTCACTCATGGACGGAGGGGAAATGATAAGCTATCACACCTAAATGTGGGTACAATAATCTCGGTATGGTAAAATTCCCAGTGGAAAAGATGACAGTGAAAATATGGGTCCTATTTCACCCCCATGTTAGGTGGATGCCTCGCTGTGTGTTGAGTCTGGGCGGGTGCCTTGTGCGTTGTGTTGCTTGGGCCAGAGTCACACAGAAACAAAAAGCGAGTTCAAGTTAAAAGATGCTATGAGACAGTCTTCTGATGAAAGAGGAATGTGGTTTTGGGGTTGGCAAACATGATAGTGCTCTGGGATTAAAAAAAGAATAAAAGGAAAGGAAAAAAAGAGCCCTCAGAGAAAGGGAATGTAATTGATGGAAGAAAAGGGAGAAAGAGCAAAATAGGGCATATTCTCCAGGGATGCTTCGGATGATGGGTTGAGATGTTTGTGGATGTGATCAATCAAGAAAACATCCTCTTCATGATGCACACAAAGCTGGGCTTCACACAGCATGCAGAGCTTCCTGGTATCCCTGGTAGGGGCAGGACTGCCATCCACTCACCCACAACCAGCCTGCAGCCGGCAGGGGCCAAGCAGAAGGAAGGTCCTGATTGCTGCCTGGATACTGTCTCGCAATTTGAGGTACCAAGGACTTGAAGTATGTGTGTGTTATGGAAGTGCGAAGTGCAAATTACAAAGCATCATCAAAGCTACAGCTCCCCTACTGTCTGGATATATTGGGTTTATGATCACTGTTCAATACCAAATCACTTTAAAATTGACTTGTAAAACTTTTCTGCTTCTCTCCTCCCCTGTGAGGCTTTCTTTTTCCTAGGAGGCGAATGCCTGGCACTGCCAGTTTCACTGTGTGGCTGTGACTGCAGAAGCTGCCGGTGCCTGTAAGCAAATAGTAACTCAACCTTAACTACCATCCAGAAGGCTGATTACAAACATGCTGTCCAGCTGCTCCTCAGGCGTGTGCAGCCCTGGCCCTTGGCAAACATCACCAGCCCCACAACTTCAGACAGTGACTGCAATGGGAAAGGTTGCTCCCTAACACCCTCTATTTTTTCCTCTTGCTTCTGTGCCATAGCTTTCCTTCTTCAGGGGTGTTATCCAACCCTAGATATGTCTTTTCTTCACCTATTCATCAAACCCTGAGGAGCTTTCCCCCTTGGATGGCACCTGGTCTCACCTCAGCATGCTGGTGCCTAGCTGACTTTTCAATGCTACATCCCAGTGTGTGTGGGTTTGGCAGTGGGTGAGCTCTTCCAGTTAGGATCCAGAAGACAAAAAGATGCAAAGAATAACTGAAGCATCACAGCAGCCTTCACCATAAAGCTTAGTCTGATTATAAGGCTGCCTGGGATCCTGAGGTAACCACATCCCCTGGAGGTTGGAAACTGAGTTTTGCACAGCCAGTTCGGCTGCGGCATGAGGCACCGTCTTAAAGTCACACAAGGGATCCTTTGACCCACAATAACAATGCAGGACCACAGTTTGAACTGAAGGTATCTTGAGTTAAAGCTCAAGTTTTAACCATCTTATGTTTTCTGCAAGAGCAAAAATGAACACTTGCATCCGTACTGCCTGGTAATGGCAAGGCAAAAGCAGGAACTGTGCAGAGGGCACAGAATGGAGGTAAAAACTGACTGTGAAGGACAGCTGACTTCTACATGGTTTCAGTTAGTGAGAAAAGTGTTTTCTACAGAAAAAGCCCACATTCAAAGACTCCATTTTAATTCAGCCACCACAGCACAGGCAGAGTAAAGGAAAAAGTAGAAGAGGAGGCTATTATCAGAAAACAGTTTCTGGAAAAAATTAAATTTCTCTTGAGGCATGTAGAAAAATTCCAGGATACTGCATTATTATTGTTATTATTATTACCCTTAATCTTTTGGAAGGGAAGGAGGGAGCACATGCAGCTTTAAAGAAAAAGACATCTGCAGCCTTTAAAAAGAAAAGCATGAAGGCTGCTAGTTTCTCCTTACAACATTTTTAATTATCTTCTTTAAGTTTCCCAAATAAAAACACATTGTGTGGAGCCTCACCCAATAAAACTATGTGGGTAAATACAATACCCATTGTCTAATCAATATCGTATTGCTCATGGCTTTAGCTTGTTCAATAGCTGATATCACCATCTCCTGAGTTGCACCTAAGGATGCCAATATCTGCTTAATGTTGGACAAACTGCATTTGTCATTCCCTGTAACTGAGTTATTTAATCTCATTAATAATCCACAGATACTAAAATGCAACTTCAAATAAACTGGTTGGAATATGCCAGACTTCCAGTGTGCACTTTCAGCTCCAGGGTGCTGTGTTGCAGGTTAAATCAGCTCTCTGGCCCTGCAGAGGCTGCAGCCCTCCTGCCCCACCTCTCCTGAGCACCCATAAATGGCAGAAATTGCACAAAAATAAAACCCAAGAGAAGCTGTCAGATGCAGGGCATTAGAAAACACGCAAGATAAGAGAAACACTGAATCATGTCTGTGTTGTTTGCCTCTCAGACCCCAGGCTTACGTGCTCAGTGCTGGGTAGGAGGGGACACCTCCTTGCTCCCATCCCCCAGCATCCTGAGTTCGCCTGCATATGGCAACAAACCAACATACCCCAGGTTAAGAAGTATGCATCAATAAATTATCTTCATTGGAAACACATTGCAAACAAAATGCAAATGGCAAAAAGTGCTTGTTCTCAAAGGCCTGTCTTGAGAGTTCATCGACCCAGATTATAAACACTCTATAAGTATCCTGGTTTTCAGGCTAACTGTCTGTATGGCAGATCCCAGCACCAGGCTCCTGGGATTTCAGAATGTATCATGAAATAAAAACAGCTGCAAGGGAAACTCATAGAACTAGGATAGGTGCCATATAGCAATTAGCAGCCAGAAGTTTTGATCTGGAAAATCACATTTATTTTAATTGCTTCACTGTTGTGTTCATAAAGAATTTGGCTCGTTTGATTATTTTCCTTGTTAGATATACTACTTAACTTTGGAACAATGTAGTCATTAGTTCCATTGTTCCAGGTTTTTCATTGCAGGGGAATGAATGACAGAGACATGTTCTGCAAGGAAGATTATTTATAAATATTTATCATAGTCTTAACAGATATTTGTGTAATCCATCCTAATTTTTCTAGCACATAAATTCACCAGCTATTTAATCTGTTGTATGATGATTGGCAGATTTCTTAACCTGCGTATTCTAAAGGTATTGAGAGTATATGATCTCCTATCACATGAGCAGAACAGGAGAGGAACGTTTCTTGGTTTTGTACTCCTTTGAAAGCCTGTATTCTCCCCATTGTCCATTAGTGGTCTGCTTAAAGAGGATACATGTGCCTGATTGCTTTCACTTCCATCACTGACTTATTTTTTGACCCAATGGTGTGGTTTGGATGAACCTGCAGAAGCCCCTGACCAGCTCCCTCAGTACCAGCATGTGCAGGATGGGATGAGAGCATATGTAGCCATGATGCTGTGAGTACATCTGAGGGAGGGGTTAGCTGAATCTTGCCTTCCCATCCTCTAAAATATGAATTGTCCCTTCTGCAGCAAAAAAATGTATTTAATTGAAAGGAATTGAGAGGTGAAAAATTGAATTTGGCAGTTCAGCTTTGCTTCGCCATTTGGTGGTTGTTGTGGGACTACAGGAAAGGGAGCTATCACTGTGGGCATAATTCACTTGATTTTAAGGATCTGTATGAATTCTGGCGGCATACCAAGTAGCTATTAGCTACAGGGAGTGTTTCCCGATGCTCATTTGTTTTCCATGTGTGAATTTTCACTCTTCCAAACTTTCCTGAGGAAAAAAAAAAAAAAAAGTATTTTTTTCTTCATCAATTCCATGTGGAAAATACAACAAAAATCCTGATAATAAATTTTCTGAGAAACACAACAGATTTTTTTCTATTTTAATGGAAAAATACCAGTACTGGAATCGCACTGTCAGCTTGCTTTGATTTTGATATTTTAAGTTAAGTGTTATAAAGTGATATGTTTATTCACATGCTCAAGGATAGTCTTTCTGGGCAAATTATCCTAAATAGGGTAACTCAATAGCAAAGTAGGCAGGCTTTTAATGCTGTTATTATTAGGAAAATGCCATTAATATGAGACATATGCAGGATGCTATTACATCAGTAATCTGTATTTATTTAGTCAGTATTCAGGAACACTCCTGTGGATCAGAGCAGAGATGCTGGGCCCTTAACACATGTAGCTTGGCTTAGTCTTGAGGTCAAAATCTGTTAATGCAATTTTCCATATAAGAATTTAAAATCCATGTGGTTTTAATGACACATTCCAAGATTGAGGGGAGGATGTTGATTTGGGGTTGTTTTAGGTTTTTTTAGTCGTCCTACTCATATCAAATGTGAACTTCTTTGAAATGTGTGTGTGTCAGACACAAATTAATCAGTGAAATAAGACAAACTTTAGAAAGAAAAAATCTCTTTCCAGAGAAGTTTGATTTTGGTCAAGTTATGTTTCAAATTAAAAAGGTCGTTATTGGTAATTTGCATTTACTTATTGAAGCATTACATAATAAACCAAAACCATGTGTCACAATCTAAGTCTCATGAAATAAGTGCATTGAGATAAAGGGACTGCAGAGATTTAAAAAATCAATGTGACACTTAAGTAAGATGTCTGAAAAGGGTGCCTGCTTTTAAAAAAAGAGTGTTTCTATTTCAGATAATTAATATGTTTTGGTTTCTTCATTTTTGTAGTCTTGTAGCACAACTTATATATAAAGCACTATGTTGAACATGCATATTTTGGACTGAGCTCTTGTTTGTGTCTATTTAACGGCTACTCACAGCTGTCTCTGCTTTAAAATACTGGGATAAAATTTCATCACAAGCTTCAGTCAATACCAAGCACTAACATTATTTTAAGCGACCGTGGCTGAAGGGAGGCTGGTGCAGGCAGAGTGCAGTGCACACTGCCCTTCCTCTCACCCAGGTATCCCTGCACACTGCACCACTGCTGAATGGCACACCTTGGCTAGGTTTTGCCTTCTGAACAGATAGCCTGAAACTCATCTGTTTAACATATAGATTCTATATTTGACAGTTTGCTGCTATACACACTTGCCTCCCTGAAATCTTAGAAATAATGAGGAAAGTGAGGTTGTAATTTGCATTTTTCTTGGCTTACTAAGAAGAAAGAGAAGATAAGTGGTTGCTAGCTGAATCTGGAAAGCTTTTATCGGTGTGAAAAGGAAAGAGAGAGCAGGGGAAGCTTTCATGATTTCACTTATTTAAGTAAAAGATATGTTGTATTTAAGGAAGACTTCTCCATTCCTGATATCAGTGTTTTAACCACTTTTACCATTCAAAATTCAAGATACAAAAGCTTCTGATGGCACACCAGCAGCACCCACCCAAGGAGATGAAGCACAAATGAGCACACACTGACATGTCTCCAGCCCTTGAGGCAGGATGCCGCCACAGCTGGGGGCTCTTGGTGGGGTAACAAAAAGGTGCAGAGATGAGGTGCTGTGCTCGGAGATGGAAATAGTTCATGAAACAGGCAAGAAGAAAAAGCATATACTGAAAGTGAAAGGCAGCATATACTGACAAGAGAGTGTAAGTCCCCTTTGCTGCAGAACTCCAAGCACTGGCCACGACTAGATCCCATGTTGAGAGCACCTGAGCAGTCAATCACCTATATCTATAAGAGTCTGTATTTTTAATGTGAAATACCTGCTAAAGAGCTCTGCTGACTGTGTCTCTTTTTTGCATAAGCATTCTTTTTAATTCTAATTTAATTTTTATTTTAAATTTCTTTTTAAGGGCTTTTCTTTGACATCGTTGGTTTACATGAATCCTGGCCAGATTTTACAACTAAACAGCCCCATTAGATCTCTTTTGGAAAGCTTATTGGAGGCCGATGGATGCTGAGCAGCTTACGTTACATCACAGATGGTGATGCACATGAGGCAAATTCACCTGTTGTGTCTTAAATTGCCAGGTGCTGATAAATTGTGTGCTGTGTCACAACATACCTCTCGGCTTTCTCACAGGGACATTTCTCATCTTACTCTTTATGTTCACCCATCCTACTTAAGCTTCTGTTTCCTGCTGCTACCTGTAGAGCTGAATTTGAGGTCAGGAAAGACGTTTATGATGTATGAGCCTTAACATTTGATTTGACCTGCTTCAGCCATCCCCACCAGCCATGTAGATGGTGATACCCCACCAGCTCTAACCACCCCTCTCCCCACACTGGCTGCGGTGGCAAATGCTGCTTGTGCTCTTTGAGCACAAGCCACATTCAACACCTGGGGATGAAACTTAAACTTGTGACAACCCCCTCGGAGCATTAGGAGCTCATTTGTTTTAAACTCATATGTGTAAGGCCGTTGTTGCTCATGTAGCCAGTTCTTTCGATCACAAGAGGACCTGAAGAGATGGCATGGAGCTACTGGCAACTTCCTGCCATCACTGAGGTACCTCCACTGCATCACCTGCCTGACTGACCAGTGGGGAGTGACCTCTTCCCTTTCCAGCTCTTTGTAAATTAAGATGGCCACAGATTTTTTCATTATGTCCGAGAGTGTTGTTCTCATTTCTATTTATAAAATTAATGAAAAAGATCCCTTTTAACGTTCTTTTTGTGTTCAGTCTCCTTCTGCCCTCAGAATATCTGTACTTAGATAACATCCCTCAAAACCTGTTGCTGTTTATGTGTTTATCAAGCATTGGTTTACATCATTTTTCACTCATTAAATCAATTAGCAGTGTGTGCAATGCAATATGTCACATGAAATGCAGGGTATTATGTGGTGTGCCTGGTGAGGTGGTTGAGGTGTGCCCCTTTCCTACTCTCTGGCTTGCAGCCTGGCTGCCACTGGCTGCACATAGGCCAGAATCTCAGTGCTGGGGTTTCAGTGCCCAGCAGCAGGAATGGGTCACACTGCAGGCAGAAAGCCACTGTGTGCTACTGTTATGAGGCAAAATTGTCAAGATGATTCAGTGGAAGTTCTGAAAGATGCAGCAAGCACAGGCTGGCTATCATTTCCCCATCTTAGTGGTCCCCACTACGCAACGCGGCACAGTTTGACTGCTTCCACCGCCGCTGTTGATGCTGTCCTTTGGGAAATCTTTCTCTCAACACCATTCCTCTCAGGACAAACCAGGTTTTGTCCTGCATTTGTGAGGCAGCCAGCCACTCAGGTTGCTTGTCTTTTATAATTTAGTCATAGAAGATATATATATATCTATCTATTATATATGGATTTACTATGCATACATATATGTATATGTATAAACATACACATACATATACATCATATCTCCACTTGGACTGTTGTTTCAGCCCTGGCACTGTTGCACCACACTCTGCTTGACCCTGTGGTGAAAATAGTCTTCCATGGTGTTAACTGTGGGGGTTGGGGGGTTTTTTGGTCTTTTGCTTTTTAAAACCATCTGCTCCTGGAGACCATCCCCTTGAGCTTCACACCTGACAAAGGCCTCTTTAAAGGGCTTTACTGTGATTCAAACAGTACATTCATCATAATTATGATTAGCTTTATTAAGTATATTTTTGATGCTTTTAACAGGAACAGCTCTCATTTCAGAGACTGTAGCTGCAGAATACTTTAACAAAATTTTAATTGTAAACCTAGTAATTCTGATATTAACTTAAATCGTTATATATTAACTTATAATCATAATGTTTCTTAATGATAACAGCAACAAAGACAGATATGCATAAGAAATTACAATGAATTACTCCATAGTACAGGTGACTCTTCCAAGAGGCAAGTTGGTGCTGGGAGAGACAGACTCATTCCCAGCAAGCAGAACTTTTATATAAAGAAAATAAAAGTCTCTTTTTTTAACAACTGCTCCTTTTCACTTTCTCAGTGAACTCCATGTCTCTGTTCTATGGTGCAGCAGGCCTGGCTTTGCAAAGTTTCATTCTTCTAGTTTGCAGTACCAGAACATACTACTATCTGTGTGAATAAGGCATTTTCTCCAAGAACACGCCTAATGGTTATAGTCAGTCTACCAGATGGGTTGTAAAACACTTTGAAACAACTCCACTCAAAGGATATTATACTCCTGAAGCTGTATGTTTGTTTTATTATAAACAGAGCTTTCTAAGTAAAAAATATAGAGGTGCTGTCTACTTCTGAAGCAGAATGACATGTGAAGCCACGCTAGATCTCTGCTGAAACAGAAATTAATTTATCGCTCCCCCTAAATATCAAAGGGGCTTGAGGAGAAGCCACATCTCTTTTGGCTTTTTTAGCTGAAAGATGTTGTGGGCAACTGAGAAACCCACACAGCTTAAATTTATCCACCTGATTGATAGGCATTGTTGTCTCCCTCCAGGAAGCTGATTTCAGGCCTTGCCTGGTCTAGCTCCTGCAACCTCAGCAGCAGCCCTGCAGGTGTGAGGAGCACCTTGGTAGCTGATTTTTCTTTTCTAATCTCAGCAGACAATGCCGTGCAAACCTCAGTGCTAAGCTTGAGGTAGAGCATCCAGCTGGAGAAGTGATCCTGGCGGAACCTGCTGATGGGGGACAGGACTGAACCACTGGCTACAGGCACAACAGCTCCTGCATGCTTACCAGTGCCAGGGCTTACATCTAACATCACTAACAATCATGTCAAGCTCATTTCAGACTGTGCCTTATCAGCCATATCCGTTCATGATATCCTCTAATTATAAAATAGCACTCTGTACAATTTTTGTGCAATGCATGATGATGCAAGGCCAAGTAGTCTGCTTATCTATGTCAAACCAGTAGGTCTAATAATTCTCCTAAGAAGTAGGGAGAAAAGTCAACATGTTTCTGCACCGCAGAAGTACCATCAGCCCTTTGGTACAGCTCCGTTACCCCATCAGCAGGGATGGAGCTTGTGGCACAATAGGCCTTCTCCTCTTCTAGGGCACAATTTTCCTGCCTGAAGTCAGTAATAAAAAAACCTCCCAGCGCCTCATATTTGATCAGACATCCAGAATGTGCTACGCATATGAAAGAGGCTTCTCAGAAGAACCCACAGGCGAGACAGGAAGAGAAATACTGACTCCCAACAGTCACTGTTTTGTTCTTTCAGAACCTAAGAAACTGGAATTGCCCCTGTAAAACACAATTAGCACCCGCATTATGATTCATCAAACACTACGCATAGGAGAAAAGCTAAGAGGATTTTTTAATCTGAATTTGCACAGGTTTTTCTGTCATTCTTTAATCAGCTTCATTATTATTTTTCCCCATAATTTGTATAAATTACTTAGCATTCAAAGAGATCCTTTTTAACCTTTTGCCCAACTTAGCTTTTTGTACGTTTTTTAAAAAAAGGGGGGAGATGGAAAGGGAGAGAAACTCTTTAAGTACCCTGGGCCTGGGTTCCTTCAGTATGCAGGCTGTAAATGTTTTACTTTGATTTGAGATACATGACAATAAATTAGGAGACATTTATCAAAGCTGCTTTGTTGCATTGCTGACAAAAGCTGCTTTTTGCATAAATTACTGCATTATACAAATACACTTAGCAGGATCCTGTTTCTTTGATGTTAGTGGAGGAGATTTATGTCCAATGGAGTTTTTATTTATCTGCCCTGTTCACCTCAACAAGGGCAGGACATATTCCTCAATTAGTTCCATACCCCTAGAAATGACATGTATATCTCACAACTAGAAGCAGAGAAATTTAAACAAAACAAAGCAAAAAAGCATGTGCACTTTTTCTGGCAAGTCTAAACTACTGTACAGTGTAAAAAGTAAATATTAGGCTGGAGCTGTAGCTTTGAAATCTTTGCTCTCAGACTGCTCTGAAAACTATTTAAGTCAGCTAATTTTGGCAAAACAATATTCCCTTTGCAGAAAAGATTTTCTAGACTTCATTAAAGAGACTAAGTAAATACAAGTCCATTTCAAAAAATACTTGATAGCTGAATAAGTAGGTTAAAAGAATAGATTCCCTGGGTGGTAATCCTCTTTGGAACTGTATTTATGCTAAAATCTCTCTTGATGAATATCTAACAAACTAATGAAGGCCATCTTAGGCTAAATGGTGCATTAGGATGGTTAAAAAGGAACTTGTCAAATTAATAAATTGGCTAAACAGTTACATTACTTAAATGAATACAGAATCTCATGAAAACTATTTCTGAGCACTATTCTTCTGTCACACATCATCTCCGTACCTCAGCCTACACGTAATTTATTTTGTTCCTAGGTCAGCGGTTCAAATGCAGCCCTATGTGGCAGCCCAGAGCTGTTGTTATACAATGGCCTGAAATCATTTCAGAAAACTCTTTTCTGTCCCAGATCTAAAAAGAAAAAGAAAGAAAAGGCATAAATTTACTATTTCCCTCCCCTTAATATAGTGATTGTCAGTCTTCTGCGTGTTTTTTAATCAATGCCAGCTTATCACTGAGCAAGACCATTCAGGGGAGATGATCTGTATTGGAGACTACTAGTTACAGCCCAAAACTTGTCAGGTCCTGTCTTAACTTTAAAGCTATGCCACTGAAATGAAAGATCTGCCAATGAGAAGGCTAAACTAGCTCAAGCAAATGGTCTGGGGCATTGTCCTCTCAACCCTTAGATAGACTTTCGCCAAAACTGGAGAGAAGTCCCTACATCACTGGAGCCCTCCGCTAAAGCTTAAAGGTCTGTTATTGGTTCCTCCCATATTTCACACTTTCTTTCCTGGCTTTTGCCAGACACTTTTCTGGTGAAAATATTTCTGTTAGAATGACTTAGAGCTTTTGTTCGTGCATGTCTATAAATTTATTGAATGTTTTCAACTTATAATAAAAAAAAATCTTTTTCTAAATAGTTACAAAAAATCATTAGCAAACTCTTGTTTTGCTTGAAGGAAAATATGTTCTTACACGTTAATCTTTTTTTGTCATCAGATCACAACCTTTTTCAAAAAATCTGGAAAAAGCTTTCTCTCCTTTTCCCTCCATCCACCCCTAAGGGGAAAAAAAAAAAAAAAAAAGAAAAAGAAAAAGAAAAAGGAAAAAGAGTGAGATCCTTTGAACATTCAATGAAGATAGGAAAACAATAAAATTATACAAAAATAGATTTTCATTATTTAGACGGCTCTGGGGAACAGATTCCACACAGCGCATTTCAATGATCCCAGACAATGGATTACTATCATAATTTGTTCTTAAAGTCTGCTTAATTGGCTTACTTAGCCACCTGTTCAGAATAGTTACCATGAAAACAGTGAGTTTGCTAAATTTCTGAGTGCTAACCTTTCATCCTTCATCCTGCCTCCTTCTCCCACTCTGGCTGTTATAAAATATCAAACAATGCTTAGCACAGATTTAAAAATAATTTCATAGCCATTCAACATATATTTTAACTAATCAGGAAGAAACTGAAAAGTTATAACAATAACATGCTAATCATGGCATTTACTCACTGTCAGCTCTGTCTGTTCCTGGGTGAGTGTCAATTTATTACATTCCACTGCACGGATAATAATGGGGGAAAAATATAAAGAATGATGCGCATGTTTCATGTATGGAAATAGACAGACAGACCCCTCTGGCTGAATTATATCAGCCAATTTCACATTAAGAATTTCCCTAAAAAGCAGTAAAATTGCAAGAGGAAATTCAGCCAAGGACTTTGAAAATGTTGTCCTTTCCTTCAGGAAAAAAAAAGAAAGAAAAAGACAAGTGGAGTTAAAGGCATGAAGTTCCATTTAGTGCCGCTTACCGCATTAAAAAAGAAACCCAGTTATAACACACTGGAGCACCCTTTGTTGCCTGCCACAAGTCAGATTGCTTTCCCCAAGACTGCTGTAAAGTGTTTTTGCAGGACAGCAGGCTCTGAGAAATGGAGGGGTTCAACAGCAGAGCATAATTTGCACTCTCTAAAACTGGAGCTACAATGTAAACAGCTCAAGTCTTCATTGCACAAAGCAAACAAACAATCCCAGCTGAGAACTCCCTGGCAGGGCACGAGCAAGTACGGCTCTCACTGCTAACTGCTGTTATTGCTATGGTTGCTTAATCTAAACAGACAGCAGCATGTAAAAATGTAAATATTTGATATTTGTTAATACAGTCCTAAGTTATTGCTCTAGCCGCCGGTTTGGTTTTCATGTATTGGGATGCCTATGTACAACACGCTCCTCCTAGATTTCATTATTTTTAAGAAGCCATTATCTAAACTGCTGATGTAATAAGGCACCAGTATATGAAATACACTTAATAACTCAACTTTAGTTATTTATTGTGAATGAGGGTGCATTCTTCTTGATTCCATTTCCCAGCGAAATATAAGTGGAGCTTTCATCATGAGTGCTTGAATTTATGGCAAGCAGACCAAGTGACATTAAGAAAGCCACACAATCCCTTCATTCAGGCTTTAATAAGGAAGCCAAGGAAAAATTATCCAAGCCGGTTTGTGGGTGACAGCACAAGAACATTTTGGAGTCAGAAAGTTAGCACGGAGGCTCCCTGTCAGCCCATTAAAAAGCAAGGCTGGCATTCCCAGATATTGGAACCATGTGTGCAGAGGAATTTTTCTTCTGGTAAGACATTCCAAATATTGTCCCAGAGCCAAACACTTCGGTGTTAGACTAATTTAAGCAGTATGTTGGAATCAGCTCTCAGGACTTTGATCATATGGAGATCGTTTGTTACAAATTGAACTAACCCAGTCTCTATTTCTGGTGGATCAGAACTATGGATTTGTTGAATTAAATGCCTCATTTAATGCAGTTTGCACATGAAAAGAACGCTGCACTCAGGAATCTGATAGTGAATTTTTCACCTAACCAACAGGTCTACTTTTTTATTACTTTTAAACCTAATCCATACTCAGTCCACACTGCTCTTAATAAGCCTGGGGCTGTTTGGGAGTGAAGGTTTAAATCAGCTCGTATGTTATGGGGGGAAAGCATCACTGAATTATCAAACCGTGTAATAAGGAACACATTTGAATCCAATTCAAGAAATAATTTTATGAAGAAAAATAAATTAGTCCTCAGTTGTTATTTACCATCCAAATAGTGCAGTGCTCTTTCATGACAGCACTGGAGGGAAAGCTGAAAAATGATTTTGCAGACATGAGATTTTCTCCCTGCCATTCGTTGCTGTCCCTATTTTTGCAGCTGAACTATTGTGAAGGTTAAAAGTGCACAAAATAAAGCATTTCCACATATGGCTGCACTTTCTTTTCATTTCTTGAAGTTATAATGTCTTTAACTGTTGATAATGATATTATAAACTATCATTTAGTCCATTTTGAGTACATTAAATACATGAAACAAAGATGTGTAGCTCCAGCTGGACTCTGAACAGAAACACTGAGATCAGAGTCACTAAAACTGCAGATAGCTACCTACAGGACTTGCAAGGAGCCTTGTTGAACAGGTAATACTTGCAATGGTAATATAATAAAATAATAGAATAAAATAAAAGAACCTGGCATCAATTATTATGCCAGGAGTGGGACAAAACTGAAAAATTGGTACCCTGGTGATAACCAAGAGAAGAGACATTGACATACTGCTACATAGCAGTCTGATACAGGACTTGAGTATATCACAGTCCTCTGCCTTGGAGAGCTCAGGATTTATACCATTTTCAAAATA
This sequence comes from Psittacus erithacus, assembly GCA_009867235.2. NCBI lineage: Eukaryota > Metazoa > Chordata > Aves > Psittaciformes > Psittacidae > Psittacus > Psittacus erithacus. Next base: position 42,909 of record WYDI02017406.1, read on the forward strand.
CTTTAATCCAGAGTCTCACACAAAATAAGAACAGGAACACTAGCAGTTCCCAGAAATCCTTCCTCTTGATCCCATGGGAATCTACACAACAGAGATTGTTTTGAAGTAAACGTGAACACCGGTTTCTGCCCAGAAAGGGCAAAGTGAATGTCTTCAAATTCACTGCTTTGAAAGGACCCTTTAACTGAGTTGGATATATGGAGATAACTTTTGAAGACATCTTACTATTTGGCTGGTTTAGCAAAGAGATAATATGCCTTGGTGTAAGTAGCCTCGGCCTGTTGGTGCTGTTACAGGAATATCTGGCCACTGCAGCTGGAAAACAAATGAAGCTGAAGGGGGTAAAAAAAACCCCAAATTAATCATAGAATTTTTGTCCAGATACAAGGCTGCACAACACTTTTCCTCAAGCGTAATTAAGACCTTTACTGGGTCTTAGAGATAGGAATAGAAAACAGTCACATCCAAATAACATGAAACCAGGGCAAGCTCCCTGCCCAGCCCATGAAGATCATGATTTTTCCACCATTAACACAGTGCAAAAGAAACTGGCCAAAACCTTGCTTAAACAGGCCATATAGAGATGATCATGAGACGGCCACAACTGACAGAGAGCACAAGTCAGATATGGGAAGCAACAAGTTATAAATGTTTCTAACTCAACTAAGCTGCATTTTTTGTTTTTCCAAGTAGCATCCATTGCATTTCACCAACAGCTATATACACACCCTATTTGGCCAATAAGATTGGAATTCTAATAAATACTAAAGAAGGCAGCAGTGTTTTTATTAAAAATAAAATTAATTAGCCTTTACTTCATCAGCAAAGTTAGGTTTTGCTTCAATAAAATAACAAACCTCCAGTCGGAGCTTGGCTAATAACCCATTGACCTGGCTTCAGTGTCCTGTTTCCACCTCCATTTTCTGAAACCATGGGTATGTCTTTGGCTGCCTTTTGTTACATCTTGTGGGTGGAGGAGCCAGGCGCAGTCACAACAGGTGGTGGGTCCATGACCAGCACAACAGTTTTCAGCTGAGAAGGAAGTGGCTTGGTAAGAAACAATTTCCTCTAACCCCTTTACATGAGGCTGTGGAGACACCACGCGTGAAGGGAGCTGTGACTTACTGGGCTGCTGAGTCCAGGATGAGGCGATGTGTGTGTCTGGGAAAAGATGATCCTGAGCTACAGAAAAGGCATTGGATAAGTTGGGAAGACGTTGGAGGAGCAAGGCTACAGCAGAACTGTGATAAATGAGTTACAAGACGGGAGCGGGAGCTCTGGGAACACGTGAGGATCTGCAGCTATGGAGCTATGGAGCCTTTGCTCCGCAAGAATTGATACCAGATGACTCAGCCGTACAAATCTGATACAGATCACACTATGGACATGTGACTGCTCCTGCCAAATTAGATGCAGCACATGATGCAAGCTTGTGCCAACTTCACTCAGGCTGTTGAAAGACAGACAATAAGGATGAATAGTCTTAAAGACAGTGTGAAGCAGTCAAGCACCACCTATTCAAAGAGAGACCTTCTCACCAGACTTTACCCCTCCAAAATGGTGAACAAACTTAAACCGGTGACATTAGGATATAAGTGGGAAAGCTGGTTACTGCCCAGAAGGGGCAAAATGAATATCTCTGAATTCACTGCTTTGAAAGGACCCTCTAACTGAGTTGGATATATGGAGATAACTTTTGAAGGCACATCTTACTATTTGACCAGTTTAGCAAAGTGATAATGTGCCTTGGTATAAGTAGCCTCAGCGTGTTGGTGCTGTTACAGGAACATCTGGCCACTGTGGCTGGAAAATGAATGAGCTGAAGGGGTAAAAGAAAAAGAAATCATAAAATCATTGTCCAGATATAAGCCTGAACAACACCCTTCCCTAGGAGTAATAAAGAACAACACCCTTCCCTACGAGTAATAAAGAACCTTTACTGGGTCTTAGAGACAGGAACAGAAAATAGTCACATGCAAATACCATGGAAATACCCTAAACTTGACCAAGGCAAGTTCCATGCCCAGCTCATGTGGATCATGGAATTTCCACTGCATTAACGCAAGTGCAAAAGAAACTGGCAAGAAGCAGTGTGTCTTGCACTCCAAATCCCGACCTGTGGGAATAGGAAGGATTTCCCATGGACTGTTCCTTCAATCTCTTATTGCATGCGCAGAGCAGAGTTCGCCCTTCATAAAGAAAAGGGAAATTGTTTCTTTATTTAAAACAAAACAAAACAAAAAAAAAAAAAAGTCAAGCCAAAACAGTTACATGGCAGATACTGATTTATACACACACACATTTACCACGTATATATTTTATTGGCAAATAAAGAAAGATCAGATCTTTAATGAAATCAGGATGGGTTTGGGAGGTGAACTTGAGCTGAACTCCCCAGATTTTCATGGGACTTCAATTAAAAGAGTTTCAGAGGAGTTGCTGAAAGCCAAGCACTTGCCATTGGAAGCTTAATTTAAAATGAGAAGCAATTTTTGCACCACATTTCCCAGTGAAATTCCAGCCCTGATCCTAATTATGTATTTTTTTCTTGAATGTTAAGGGTTTTTTTGTTTCATATAAGCTGTGTGGCAATATATATGTTTTATCCCCAGGTGTTATGACCAGTGCACATACAGTGGGGACACTGACAGTAGAGCACATCATTACTGTGCAGAAAATTAATCTACCCTCTCCACTCTAAAAATAATGGTGAAATTTCAGTCAGCTTTTGTTACCATATGCAGTATATAAGGATTTAGATGGCTAATAAGTGCTATGATGAGCAAAATATGTGAGTATGGGGAAAATGAATGACATCTAGCTTCAGAAAACAAAACAGAAGAAAATAATTAAAATAAAGGTGGTTTAATTTCTGCTTACCAGTCTGTTCTTATACAGTCCTAGGAATACAAGGTTAATAGAAAGCCTCACTGTAGGTCTCTTTTGAATATCAGTGGATTCAAGCTACTCAATCTTTGAGTTTTGCTTTGAAAATGCAGCCCTTGCTTGATTAGATGCCCTACAATTCAATCTGAGCATTGGCTTCTGATCATGAAAAGTGGACACAGAGTGTTTGAAGGCCGACCAAAACTGGACAGAGTATCAATAGCCCAAAAGCGTTAAGGTAACTGATCTTGTTTTAACCAGGTACCAGGAAATAAATTACTTCAGAAACCACTTAAATAAATAATACTTTACTGTATAAGATGGAATAGAAATTATTCTGAAACTTTTCAGTAATGATGGAGGGAGGTGTGCCTAAAATAACAAAATCCAGCGCTGTCTCCAGGACACAGTTATCAAGACAAACCTTATGTGTTATGGGGTTGAACCTCTCCCTCTGCCCAAGCTATCTGCAGAGCAATTGAATAACACATCTGTAAACTGCAACTGAGCTCTGGGTGCTGTCATGTAATGAGCAAGCATTGAAGTTCTATGATCTCACATGCAAATAGCAACAGTAAATAGACTGAAAGGCCTAATTCTGATTAAAATATTAATTTCTCATAGTATTGCTAGTTTTCAATTTACTCTCATAATTTTTTCTGTCCTCACTCTAGAGCAAAGACTTTTAACTCACTTAAGAAAAGGTAAAAACAAATTGTCCTCAAAGGCTCCCCCGTCTCTTTCCCTTGTGAGAAGCCTCAAAAAGAGGTCTTCCTTTTTCACCCTCTTGCCCTAATACCTTTTCTGACCTCATTGCATTCAACAGCTGTAGGAAGTAAACTCCAAAACTGCGCATTTTTGTAGTTTGAGAGATAAAGTGAAATTTCAGATTGCCAAACACAGATCCTAGTCTGTTAGTGTCTCTTATGGGGCTGAATTATGGTCTTTAAACTGTGTGAATACTCAGAATATTCAACCATTGTTCATCCACCATGAGATCCTCTTCATTTATTCCACAGGGCTGGATCCTGCCCTGTTGAAATTTCACAATGTGAGAGCATCAGGGAGCATCCAGCCATTTCCAGGTCAATATTATGTGATTTGGTTGGTGATTAATGAGAAGCTTCTGCCAGAGCCTAGGAATGAAAGGTTTCCTGTTAATGTTCATAGTCACCTGCACACGACCAGATATCCAGTAAGACAAACATGACAAAGCTCTGGAGAGGGGTATGGCTGTGATTTTGCTGGGCTGACCAAAGCACTCAGGTTTTGCTGGCTGAATACCTACTGATGGGGCAGTGGATAATTATGGACAAGACAGCATTGATCTTGCATACATACTGCCCAACAACAGCGTTTATACTGCAGAGTGGTGGTATACCAAATCTCTGCATGGTGTATTCAAGAGATTTTGGGTTGATATACCAGAGGCCGTACCACTGGGATTGACATCCCTTGAACGGCATACTAGGACAAGTGTTTGATATAGAAACAGATAAGCTGGTACAAGTTAGTGGAAACAGCTTGAGAGCTAGTGCCTCCCCTCAGTCTGCTGCAGACCTGAGTTAACACCAGCTAAACCAGGCTGTTCCCAAGATGTCCAGGGTTTCACAGAAAGCAATAACCTTCCAGTTGATCTTTTCAGTCTGCTACAACACTGCAAGGGGAAAATCAAAGTAGATTTTTCTCTCTACTCATACCTTCCATTCATGCAGTTTCCTATTTTATAGACTGATGTTATTTAAGATGCCAGATCCATTAAACCTTTTGTTTCCTCTAAATCAGAAAGAAAATGGTTGCTCACAGTTTTGTGGGAAGCCATCAATCTTTCCCAAAGCGACTAACTGTACTGAAGAAAATAAACATTGCTGTGTATGTAAAGCAGAGCAGAAAGGCTGCAGTCATGGGCAAAGCACTGCTTTCTTTAGCAGTAGCAACATATTAAAGGCAAATGTAGTCCACTGAAAATGACATAAATAAGTGGATTTCCAATCTGAAACATTGTTTTTAGCAAGAGACGCTTTTAATCCCCTTAAGTTCATTTCTAATCTTTCTTGAAAATGCTTGTCTAAAGAATATCACATTGATATAAAGGATTTAATTTATTAAAACTAAACAGCAGCCAGCATACTACTAAAGAATATCTTGTATGCAGTATTCTCCCAGACGAATAAAGCTGCTACAGGTAGAAAGAAAAAGCACAAACACTTGATGCAGCATTCATTAAAAATTCACACATTATGTTCCTGCACTCTCCTGCTAACTGTGCTTTTCCCAATAAAGCAAACACTTTAGAATTCATAATACCTCTTTATCCCATGTGCACAAGTGACCTCCTCTCCTTTATGCACCTAGCAAATGAACAAGTACAAAAGGGAATAGAGTAAGCAGAAAACTAAACATGCCCTCTCCTACCCAAGAGCATAAAGGGAGGGCAGGCAGAGGTTCTCTGAAGGGTTTAAGGCAGCCTCCACCAAGATGCCAATGCTCTCACTACCCATTAGCTTTGGCTGGTACACACTGCATAGACAACATCAATTATACAGCTAGTCAGTCAATTATTTTTAAGGGATTTTTCTTAAAATAACAGTTGAAGGAAACAAAAGCTGCCTTCAGACTGCATTTAAATCACTTGTTAGTCACAAGTTTGGCAGATTATTTAGTAAGCAGCAAGAAGTCAAGCATCAAATGACAAAATGGCCTTCTTGTCTCTTCCTGAGGATATGAAAATTTCTCCATGTTTCTAGCAGTCCACCTTGAGACATCATTTCTCCGTAAGTGCTTTCAGTACGTAAGGTGGTGTCCCAACACAGTAGTTTCAAACAAGGCCCCAGAGATCTTTTAATCCTACTTACCAATCATGGAAAAGACTTGCAGAAATCTTGTGAAAATGAGTAACTGTCTTACTGGAAGATTTAGTCCACAAGGAACAACCTGCAGGTTCAAAAATGTACTGTTATGTATAAGGCCTCTTTCCTGAACTGTGCAGCTCAATATAGTATAGATTTTCATGGGTTTTTTCAAAAGTGTCTTGCCAAAAAAGACATTATTTATGGAGAAAATTCTGCTCTGTTATGGCACAGTGTATGTGTGGTGACTCACCTCACATTGCGCCCACTGATTTCTTCTGAAGTCACAATGGAAGCATGCCATTGTAACTGAGATCAGAATTTGGTCGCTTATTGTTATCACACTGGATCTTAGATGAAACTATACATGACATAGTTTCTGTTAATTTTAATAATGGCTACCAGCCACACTGCTTCTCTTTTGAGCCCACATATCTTAAGTCAAATAGGGTCAAGACTGAGCACTGCTGGAACGTCTCCAGAGAAAACCATGAGGGAGGAAGAGGTATTATTCAAGGATTAGGATTTTAAATCTGCAGAGAAACATGTTCATGAGGAGTCAGTGTATTAGTAAGTGTTTTTCAAGAGGCAGTCTTGGATCAGTGATGATGCTGACTAAACATTCCCCTAACCAGCCTGGCCAAAAAGAAGAGTCAGCAAGACATGCTGGCTTTTGCCCTACTACATGATATCAAATTAAAGCTATTCTCAGACTATTACAGACAGGTAGTCATGGCAGTTCTAGCAGTACTGGCACATGATTGTGTGAGTAGAAGCAGGACTGGTTTTCCTGATCTCTTGCGAAAGAGAAAGTGTCCCTGAAACTGAGGGTCTTCCGTAGGAAGCCATTTTTCCCTGGTTGTTTTATACATACACATTTTACCGCAATAAACAAGGGCAATGAGAAAAACTTCTTATTCAAGGAAAAAAATAATTAGCACAAACAGCAAAGGCTTCTGTCTAATGGGAAATCCCTTTTCTTCCCTGCATTCTTCCCACTGTTTTAGACGGTGTTGTAGCACAGTCAAGTGGTACCTACTGACATTTTTGTTTTGGGTAAAAGCCCATGAAAATATTAAAGCATGAACAAGTCATCAAGTCAGTTTATGAATCAATATACAGATTTCCTCCATGCCCATAGCTGATTTCCATAACCAAGAGCATGCTGAAATCCTGTCTAGATGCCAAATGAATTTTTCTTATATATGAACATCACAGCTACTTGAGAAAGGGAATCTGTGCCAAAAACATCATGCTCTTAACTAATTATTTCTGTGACTCCCTCCTTGCAAAGCACAATGACTGCCACATAAATACACATAACATTTATTAGGAACAGGCACACTTCCCACAGGTTCAGCCTGAGTGCAGCAGCATCCCTGACAAGCTCATCTTCCCTAACTGTGCAGCCAGCTTTTATCACAAGAAATAGTTCTGCTTTTCCCCGGACTTTTTTGCTGTGAAGCAATCAAGTGCTTTCTGTCTCAGACAGGGCAGCCAAGAGGGTATGGAAATTCACAGCTTTCTGCAGAAGCATCCTGCAGAGAGAACTGTTGTCTGGCGTTTGCTTTTGCTGGTCATTTCTGCTGGTCTTGCCTAGCATCACCGTGCCCTCTCATGTGCCCCCTGTGTGTAGCATCCAGATATATCTCCTCAAAGATGATCTCCTCCTGGACCCAAATGTATTGTTAATATCAATTTGCATTTAGTTTGTCCTAAAGACTCTAGCTCCTGATGTGCAATAGTGCTGCTGGGAAACTGCCATAATCCCTTTGCCACGCAGCCTCACCCTTGGGCAGGGGTGTGCTGCTGACAGGGTAACCAGCATTCACAGCAGCTGAGCTGCTCTGGGAATTCATTGCAGGTTCTCCCTCTCACCCAGTCTGGAGCTGCTGGCTGTGACAATGACATGAGCACAATACTTCATGTAAATAATTTCCAAGTGGAGGTACTCATTATTAATGCAGACAGCTCTGAAAGTAAAAGCAAACAGCATTTGGCAGCAAGCACTATTAATGAGAGCGTCATTAGGGAATTCTTTCTGCAAACCACGGGGCAATTTGCAGGGCATTTCCTCACAAGGCATCTCTGAGCAGATGTTGAGCAAGTACCACTGATGAGGAGCAGGCAAAAAGTGGGGTTAAAGTACTAATCCATGTAAAGAGGAAGACGAGAGATTGTCAGGACAGCAGGGACTGAAGAGATGTGTGTTGGTATTGGCAGACTGAAAGTATGCTTTGTAATGAGCACCACTGCATAGCAGAGACAGCACTGGGGTAGGTGATGGTTAGGTTTTGATTCCAGACTCCCAACACTGTTGGGGTTTCCAGACACCATTCCAGACGCATTTCCAGACACCATCAGGCACCATTATGCTTCTGCGTGTATGTGCAAGTGTGCGCACATGCATGTGTATGTATGGACACAAGGAGCAGCATCTAGGCTAAACCTTCTAGGCTACTACTGAATCAGCAAGTCTTGTTAAAAGAGCAGGAGGTCAGTAATGGACTTTTGTGAGGTACCCTAGGTATTTTTTACTTGGATTTTCTTCATATTTCAACTGCTTCCAAATATCTGGAAAAAATATAACCAAGAATAAAATAAATAAAATTAGAATCTGATTTTAGCCATTTCATTTACCTATTTAATTTGATAATAAATAAAATATATAACACACAAACCATTATACTTGAGAAATTATAAATAATGTTATAAAAAGCTGCCCTAAACCAAAGGAGGTAAGGAGGGCAGCAGCACTTTACTCTTGCTGGGGGAGCAGGATCAATACTTATCTCAGACCATTCCCCAACAGGCTCTGTGGAAACATGTAAAACAGCCAGCTAAACTGACCCACTGGTAACATTAAGGTTTTGAAAGGAAAAGGGAGCTTGTTCAAAAACTCCTATCTTGCCTCTTAAAGGCAGCTTCTGTCATTGCAAAATAAAGGAGTGCAGAAGGAGAAAAAAAAATCCCTCCCTTGTGTTCCACATTAATATATACTTTTGTTGAACACACTGCGGGCCCCACCACCCACAGCTAGAGCTCTTGGCGACTCTTCCTCATGTACTTCACTTAAGAAAGAATAAATTTTCATCATTTCAAGCACTAGCAGTAATAGGAAAAGGAAATATACTACTCAAATGTCTCCCAAATTACCACATACATAAGTTACAGATTAAACATACTATGGAAAAATCTGAATCACTCATGTAATGCAAGAGGACAGAGTGCACTCCAGGCTGTCTGATAATATGCTGGATTTCTGAAGAAGGTCTGAAGGAAAACTGCTTCTCTTATTAATAAGGTCTAGGGAACATTTTGCATTGTCCTTCACCAATGTGCTTAAAAGAAAGGACACCCAAGCAGAGGTTGAGACTGGGTGGCATATTCACAACCTAAGTTAGGATGGGTGTCCAAGTCTCCTGAAAATTAGCTTTGAGCAGCCTGTCACTGTGTCATGGCTGTGCAATCACGCACTGGGTATTGAAACACTAATTCTGTGGTACCTTCTGGTGCTCCAGGGCTTTGGACCAGCACCTGGGACAAATGCTGGTACCCTGAGCATCAATGGAGCTCTGAGGATTGTCTAAGTACATGTCAACAGCACTCTCACATGTTCTCCTAATTTAAAGCGATCTTTCATTTCACTGATGGCAAAGTTTCCAGGCAGTGTAGCTCTGCCCCCATGCTAATCTCTTGGCATGCATAGGGTGTGCTGCCAGATAGGTGCTAAACACTAACACCAAGGGGATTATCACCTTCCCTCCCTGCCCTGCCCCAGCTGATCTGTGGCACAGGAAATGCCACAGCCATCACACACTGCAGAGCAAAGCTTCTGTAAATTCCTGTTGGGGAGAGACAGTAGAAGTGGGATTTGAGTTCAAGCTCTTTGTTGCGGCAAGGCTGAGCCCTTCCCAGAGGTCTCAGGAAACTGCCCATGTTCCTTGGGAGAGCAAGCAGTATGGGGCATTTCTGAGGGATAAACAGCAGCCAAGTGCTTGCTAAAAAACTTTATGAGCACTGCAAAAGTCATAATACTCAAGGGCTGTAATGCTGCAAGCCAGGTGAGATCTTTCTAAAAACTTCATTTCAGATGAAGAACATACAGTCTCAGTCAAGCACATAGAGTCTCAAGCCCCGTACATCAACCCATGACATCTCTGGAAGGAAATAATCAAGCACCTGTTTCCACCACACTGTTAGTGCCATTTTGTAACATCATCTTGCGATTAGTAAATATAAGTACCTAAGTAGAAATAAAAGCTATAGAGAAGACCTGTCTGTAGTGTGCCTATGTAACAGATCCATAGCTTTTCCAGGTAATAGGCGTAGGAGTATCCTAATCAATATCCTAATTTTATTATAGTCTAAAAGCCAGTTCTTGATTTAATGGTTAATGCTAATGATTTTAACAGTTATTTCTTAATGATTTAAAACTTGGTGAGAAAAATATCTACCCTGTGCTTCTTGTTTGTGGATGTTTTGGTTTGGCCTTAGAGCTGCAAAATTAAAATGCTTACTCTGACTCAAAATTTACTATATTCTACCTCTGTTCCCTAGTTTGTATAAAGAGATCATGACCTCCTCTGGAAGTATAAATAACCACGTCTCTACAGCAGCAGAGCCAGGCACAATGGACAAAAATCATCAAAATTGTTAACCAAACAAGCAGAAGGAATTATTGAAAAGCATTTAAGCTCCCACGTTTGTTTTCAGTGATTTTCACAGTGAGCCCTGCCTTGGCTCTCTCAAAAAGCCAGGACACTGATTGTAGTCTCATTAAACAATGCCTATCATCAAGCCGAGAAACTGGATAAAATGTACCGTTATTGATCCCTTCAATGTAGTTATAGATGACAAGAAAAAAGAGGGGAGACTACATCAATGGAATGACTTCTCTCACAAAAGAAGAGAGCAAATAAGTATGATACCAGAAGTTATAAATGTTTCTAACTCAACTAAGCTGCATTTTTTGTTTTTCCAAGTAGCATCCATTGCGTTTCACCAACAGCTATATACACACCCTATTTGGCCAATAAGATTGGAATTCTAATAAATACTAAAGAAGGCAGCAGTGTTTTTATTAAAAATAAAATTAATTAGCCTTTACTTCATCAGCAAAGTTAGGTTTTGCTTCAATAAAATAACAAACCTCCAGTCGGAGCTTGGCTAATAACCCATTGACCTGGCTTCAGTGTCCTGTTTCCACCTCCATTTTCTGAAACCATGGGTATGTCTTTGGCTGCCTTTTGTTACATCTTGTGGGTGGAGGAGCCAGGCGCAGTCACAACAGGTGGTGGGTCCATGACCAGCACAACAGTTTTCAGCTGAGAAGGAAGTGGCTTGGTAAGAAACAATTTCCTCTAACCCCTTTACATGAGGCTGTGGAGACACCACGCGTGAAGGGAGCTGTGACTTACTGGGCTGCTGAGTCCAGGATGAGGCGATGTGTGTGTCTGGGAAAAGATGATCCTGAGCTACAGAAAAGGCATTGGATAAGTTGGGAAGACGTTGGAGGAGCAAGGCTACAGCAGAACTGTGATAAATGAGTTACAAGACGGGAGCGGGAGCTCTGGGAACACGTGAGGATCTGCAGCTATGGAGCTATGGAGCCTTTGCTCCGCAAGAATTGATACCAGATGACTCAGCCGTACAAATCTGATACAGATCACACTATGGACATGTGACTGCTCCTGCCAAATTAGATGCAGCACATGATGCAAGCTTGTGCCAACTTCACTCAGGCTGTTGAAAGACAGACAATAAGGATGAATAGTCTTAAAGACAGTGTGAAGCAGTCAAGCACCACCTATTCAAAGAGAGACCTTCTCACCAGACTTTACCCCTCCAAAATGGTGAACAAACTTAAACCGGTGACATTAGGATATACTAGATTAGTGCTTTGCATCACAGTGACATAACATTTTCCATTCAGTAGATGGCAACTTAAAGCCAGGTGAGCTGTACCATCAACAGCAGTCATTGCCACACCATGTGGCACAGTCCTAAAGTGGAGGGGGTCCGCTTGAGCAGCTAGAAGAAAGAAAGGAGCAAATTTCTATCTGAGACCCAAGACAACAGATGATATTGAAAAGTCTGACTTTGTCATGGGCCTTCTGTAAAAAACAGGTTCAAAACTCAGGCTATACTGCTTGCAGCATCTCTGGAACTTTGATTTGTGAAACTCTGAAGAAAACCAAACCACACAGAAAAAGAACCCCGAAACAAAACCAGATAAAATAAAACAAACCAGCAAACCAGACCTTGAACCTTTTGGCTAGTTCATTCAAGGCTATTTTTCATTCTGCTTATCACTGCCACCAACATTTTGCTTAGTCTTGAAGAAAATGTTGTCATTCCGCAATCAGATGTTTTTACATGTATATCCATCATCGCCTGGTATATCCTAACCTTAGTTAAAACTTATGCTTTGTAAATTGTACTTTTATGTTGAGCAAGCCTTTAGGCTATGTTCTTAAAAGTTTACATTGAAAAATCACTTATAATTGGTTTGTTTGATTTACGCCTGTTGCAAAGCCATCAGAAAGATCAGTATTAATTAGCAATGGCTTACATACAGTCTAGACAATAAAAAAGTAAACCATTTTACTTTTTTAAAAAGCTTTCAATGATTTACCAGCTCTAAAAAATGATACTGATATAAACTACATTTAAGGAAAAGAAAAATTTGCAGTAAGATTTACAACAAAGCTGCTCTATTTGAATAATTTATTTTTTGTTGAAATATTTTCATTATATAAACACATTGCTCAAATAAAAACATGCTTATTGTGAAATTGAGACAGCCAACAAAAAATCTCAATTAATTTCATTTGCTGTGCAATTGCTTGGTTGAAGGATTAAACAATAAATTTCAGTTTATTGCATAACATCCTAAGTTTCACTAGAAAAGATTTGTTTTCATTTCGGTATGTAATGATGACAATTGCACTGAATATTCAAATGTGTGCACAACAAAAAAAATTTCCAAAGGTCTAGCAAACCCGTAGCTGCACATATTGTATCAGCAGAATTAAGGAGGTAGTTCATGTGGCTTAGACACTGAAGGGTTGAGCCTTCATTTCCAAATATCCTCTCTAAGTGCCTGACATAGCTTTGTGAAGTCTTATTAAACATGTATTATTAAATAATTGGAGTTCATCCTATTTATTCACAGTGTCACTGTGAAGAGCCATGGGAGTTTTGGATCATAACACTTTGCAGCCCATGATGTTATTTTAGTTCGTAATTGGTGGTGACAAAGCCACAAAATAGTAATAGTGTCTGGTTAATGCCAACAAAAATAAAATAGCTGTCAAACATTTATCTTACGTCTGCCTTCATCTGGAAATAGATTGCTTTGTCATCCTTGAGGAGGCTGACTCCAGATCACAGTTTCTGCATTGGTTTGGATCATAACCTGCTTTCTGGACCACATATGTTGCAGTTTATCCTCCTGCCACCTGATACCACAGAGGTCAGCATGACAGGGTGCGAGGAGGAAGAACTGACAATACAGAAATGACTGCAAGCCAAAGGCATTCTTTGGGTCTGATTCTGATCTCGGAGCAGCCAAAGATCAGCATGTATTTAAACAGATAGGGTTACTTTAAATAAATGTACAGTAGCAAAAATTCCAGGAAACCCTAAGGCAGACTGGAAAAAATAATCTGCTCCGTTTCCTTGCAGTTCTTTCCTATTTTGTATTGGAGGAAAAAAAAAAAAAGAAGTGGTGGGTTTTTTCCTAACATACAGAGCAGCTGAAATGAAGGAAGAAGGGAGGACTAACATGCTCCTACTCCAGGGCTTCATTCAGCCTGAAGACAGTCACTAACTCAGGAGACATTCCCTTCTTCCATCTCTTCAATTTTTCACTAACAAAGGCAACGAGTGATAGACAAACACGGACAAGAAACAAAAAGCTCCATCCTTGAGCTGTTTCTTGATCCCCTTCCTATCTTTATTTCCCATTTTCTGTTCTTCTTTTGCAGACCCATCCTTTCCCATCAGCTACAGGCACATATATTTGAAGTAAATGAAGACGCATGAGCTCTTGCTGACCCACGTTAAATACATATTCATGTCATGGAAGCCAGAAGAGCTGTATCAATATCAAACTGGTGTGAGCAAAAGTAGAATCAGACCCAGTGGTATAAAGGTATGGAAACATATATGTCCTGGTCACCTTTTATTCACATCAGTTTAACATTAATGAAGTGCTATTGGCTTCAGTGGAATGGTTCATGACTTACAGAAGCAGAAGTAATTGGAGATGCCAACTGGACGTGTGTTGTTTGGCATCACTTTCCCTGTGCAGCACAGGAGCAGAAACTCCAGGAATGCCTTTCCCTGCCTGACCCTACCCCAAGCCCTCCCTCCTGCTCCTGGCTGAGGTTATTCTTGCCTATCTGCTTTGGCAAGAAGCTCCCACACATGTGCTTGGCATCAAGTATGGCTATGAGGTTTCTTTGCATCCTTCGGCACTGCATTCCAGTGTGCCGAGGTATAGTGGACCAGCTCCATGACACAGCCCCTGTTTCCATGTACAGCATATTTCTCTGTGAGTCAATCTCGAGTGACTATTTGTACCTAGTCTCACTGACAGGTTAAAGAGCAGTTACTACAGGCAGAGGGAAAGAAATATTTTACAGGTTTGTAATTCATTAAAGCACTGGATATGTTCCAATATGAGTCTACCCTCTGGTAGGAAAGAAGGAGATGTGTTCAGACTGTAGTCTACAGCAACACACCTGTAGAATCTGGGAGCATTTCTACTGATTAAAACTCTTTTCTGAGTGCTCTGCCTGTGCCAAGAGACTCAAGCACATAAATCCAAGGTAATGCCCTTTTGCTTGCATGATTCAGGCTTGTGTCATTTCAAGTTTTAACAGTGGATTTTAAGAGGGTCATTTGAAGCATGCCCTATTAGACAAACACTCTTGAAACAAAAAAATTCCAGCATAGCACAAACAACAAAATTACCTTAGATCTTCTCAGGTGTGGTTCTTTGGTGCCTTATACCTAAGGGACTTCTATGCAATGTGAAGGAAAACACTTCAAGGATACTTGTACTACTATTATAGTCACACATTTACCTGATCAAAGAAAAAGGTTCTTGTCTTTTCTTTTCTAGAAAGCTTGTAAAATATAATTTACAAGACTTCAGAGTCTTTGGCCAAGATCCAGAAACTAGTATATATCTTCACATTAATAAAAAATGAAAAGTTTAACTAGGAGTCAGTAAAACTGTGTCCTCTGACAAAACTGATGATCATCTACTAGAATGTAACAGCACTGGCCTTCAGATGTCAACCTCTGTTTTCAAGAGGAGGTGATATATGTGTGACACCAAAGGAGAACCTAAAAAATGTACGTGCAAATTCAGTGCTCATAAACCATCATGCAGATTCAAAATTATTGCATGTTCTAATTTTCCTTCTAATACTTAACCTGCCACTGTCAAAATATCCCTCCAGTTCAACCAATGCCAATCTCTACACACTTATGCAGTGATTTGTACAACTTATCACCAATAATTTTGCCATGTATTATAACATTCTTTCAGAATAATAGCCAAATTTATATCCTAAAAGATAGAATAGTTGAAGCTAAAATAAGGGGAAAGAAAAAGCCTGAATTGAAAAGTATATGCTTTTGCTCTGCCCAGGCTGTCACTAAATGCACAGAGAGTGGAAATAAGTCTCCCAGGAATATGTCAAACCAAGCAACAGAAATGCAGCGTACATGTACAAAGAGTCAGCAGTAGTGCTGCCAAGCCCAAATAGTCACAAGTCAGAAATGATGCCGTAGAAAACCAGATGTTAAAGCTTAATGAATGTAAAGGCTCATTTTATTTGTTTGTGAAGTTGGCATTTGAAATTCATGCTTAGAGGTTTTTTCTATCCCTACAAAGCCTAAAACCTTTTAGTAATAGCTAAACTTCTCACATAACTGCAGGAGTTTTTAGTAAACATCAAACACAGAGAGCTTGAATGGGCAAAATTGACAATTCTGAAGGCACAACTAACCAGAATGTGGAAGGCTAAAGCCATGCCACCGTGGCTGAAAGTACCCTGCAGACTTGAAGAGAAATGTTCCCAACAGGACTGAGCGCCAGCCAAGGGCCAGCCATGCAAAATCGCACGCCTGTCATTTGCCACAGGATGGCTGGCGCTTTCTAGTCATGGCCTTGGTGTAACACTTCTCCTTCTGGATCTGAAAATTTGGGCAAGTCACTTATGAGCAAATATAGGTCAGGCAAGTACATTTTGTTTAGAAGAAGGGCATTTCTGAAAAAACATTCCCCATTTATTACTTTACTTGGGGTCAATTGTGTGTTGGTTTCCTTCCCAACACAACCAGCACCACAAAGAGAACAGAAACACACCTCTAACTTGTACAGTAAAATCTGCAGAGTAGCCAGAACATTAGGATTAGCATCCTTGGTCTCTCTGCCTTTCATTTAAAAAGAAAAATGCTATTACTTTTTTTTTAATGTGCATCATTCTATATGTTGCTTTTGATCAAATTTCAGGAACCAGCGCTGTTATTACAGTTCCTTTCCTGAAGAGAGCTGGGAAGCAACGGAAGATTGCTTCAGAAAGTTAACCAGGTCAGCCACCAGCCTTCACAGAGACATGTGTTGGACATTTTCAAATCACTGGAACAAACTTTTTTCTACACTGATGAAGCATCATTGATTTCACAGGGGTCACAGTGCTGCTATGAGTGGAATTTTCCCCTGTTACAAAATCACAGCAGCTATTATTGGCCTGTAGTAGTTGGCTCAAACCCCTTAAACCAGCAGACCTGTGTTTTATTGAGAGAGAATATGTCAGTTGAGATGCCAGTGTTATTCCATTTCTTGCCCCCCAAAAAAAAAAAAAAAAAGAAAGCCAAATAGGATTTGGATGATCTCTGAGAGTATGTAGCACATACACTTAGCACTCATTCCTATGTAGCACAGAAGCGAGCACACTGGGAAATCAGAGCATAAGACATGAAAATGGAAAGTGAACTTGTGCCTGTGTGATTTTGAGAATGCACCTCAGTGCCTGTGGACCTCTGCCAAACAAAAATTTTATTCTAGCATTTCAATGACTTTATTAAAAATTAAATAAAGAAAGAAAAGAAAAAAAGAAATGTATATACTCTCTCTGAGAATTATGGTCATACAGTCAGTACTTGCCCTGTGGCAGCAACTGCATCAGCTGAAGAGGGGTGACTCTCAGGTGGAAACAGGTAAAGGAGCCTCACAGCGTTAGCACTGGCTGAGCACAGTGTGGCTAGTTCGCTCAGTCAGGACCTGCCTCTTATTCTTATAGAAGAAACATTTCGCAGGGACCACAAGGCAGGGCACAGGGTCCCCTGAGAGGCTTGTGAAGCCCCATCTGCAGAGGGCCTTGAGCAATCTGGTCTGATGGCTGAGCTCCAAAAGACTCAGGATCTCCCTAGGTTTCTTCCAATCTGAATTATATTCTGATTCTGTATGATAATGGCAATTACCCTAAATAAGAACAAACCATTACCCTCTACCATGTTTCACATGATAAAGTGTAAACAAACTCAAACATAAGCAAACACAGAGATAAAATTGAAGCTCACATATTAAAAAGAAAATTGCCACTCAAGACACCCCTTTTTAGGCAATGTTTGCAGGGAGAAGTGATTCTGTCTTCCAGGTGCTCCCTCCTTTTACCACACATGCTCCAGGTTGCTGCCCTTCTCACAGTTTCAGTGTTCCAGCTCAGCTCACACTCTCCCACTCCCATGTCAGAGTACACCATCCCGTAATGAAATCTGCTGTCACCAAACTCCATGGCAAAACCCCAAGCAGAAGCAAAGCAGGGTTTCACTTCACTTACAGGTAGGAAGCTTTCATGCTCAGCCTGAAATGAATTAGGAGCTGCAGACTTGAGTGGAGCCTCTATTGGTTATGCTCTTTGGTGAGACAATGGCCTTAACTTCCAGCCTCCATCACAGACAATGTGTGCAGTAGTGAGAGTTTCTCATGTTACGGTCAGATGGAAGCTCCCCACAGCCTCCCATTGCAGTGCCGTGGTACAGAAGAGCTGAGAGTTTTATGACAGTCTTTCCTACTGCCAGATCTGTAAGGTAAACCAGCAGGTCTCTCAGCAGCTCCCAACAGCAGATAGACAATAGATAATAGACATATAACTATACATTTTAATTCCTGCTTTAGGAATAATATAGACTATAGAAAATAAATGACTCACTGGCCAGTAGATTTATGCAATAATTGACATCTTTTGAAGCTGCACATTACACAGATAGCATAACCAAAAACATAAATATGTTCCTATCACATTGAAAATAAGCTTTGGTTTCAATTAAGCAGATGTTAAAAGTATGTCTTATGATATGGGATATTTCTTCCGTGGCATTTTTAGTACATAGGAGCTCAAATTTAGCTTACAAAAGAACCAGTCTGACTTTTTCCCAGAGCTTTAAACCCTAGACAACTTCTGTGGCACTCAGAGGTTTCTCAGAGCTTTTGAAAACTGGACCACTTCTTTGAAATTTTAGGAACATAACTTCCAAGTTCCAGTCCTGACAATCCTGGACTAGTAAGTTTCAGAAAGCAGCAGTTTTCCTTAGTTAAGTACAGACAATTATAGACAAACTTTACTGGAGTCAGGGATATAGTCAAAAGTTTGAAATGCTTTGTGTCAATATACTTCAACAAACTGTACAGGCAAGAAACACCAGCTATCAAAAAGAGTTTTTAAAAACACAGATCATCTGTTTTTCCATCTCTCCAAATGGAATTCTGAAATGTCATCAGTTTAAGGTTTCAGATGAGAAAATATTTTTATCCATTTGGGAAAAAAAATCCATTTCCCATGCATTAGATTCATGCGAAACTCTAATGTTAGAGGCTCTGTTCGTTCTGCTCACTGATATAAATCGTACCCTGACAATCCCAGTGATGGGATTGGGAGTGGGTTGAGCACCACAACATCTCATGAGATGGTCTCTCTCCTCAGTTCTATTCCTGCAGATAAGATATAATTCGTGCTCCCCTCAGGCACCAAAGGCAATGTACCAATGCAATAATCTTCCAAGTATCCCAAAATTTACAAATAATTGTAAAGACCTGCTAATATGGTTTAGTTCAGCAACTCTTCACAGTGCTGAGTGCTGACAGAAATGTCAACTAAGAGGGTATTAAACACTCTTAAGGATGCCTTGAAGGAGAAGGCTTGTGAAGCAGTTATCCTAAGGAACAGGCACCAAGAAGCATGTTGAACATATGAGAATTGTGGCCTCTCCATCCCTGTGTTTTGTTCATAGTCCTTATGACAACCAATGTTTTGTATTTTTTTGAAACACTCTAACAAATAGTACAGGAAGTACAATGGTGAAGTTGCAGCACAGTCATAGATGTGTTGTTTGCTCACTCATGTTCAAATTCTGTTTCTAAACTGTTATTTAGGCTGAAGAATGGAAGTGTCAGTGGAGTTGTTTATATATCTGAACAAAGTGACTTTTTGTATTTTCTCAGCCACTCATTCATGCCTTCTGAACACTTCTACAGGCACAATCCTGACATAATAGCTCATCTGAAGTAAGGTATTAGTAACAAAAAAATAGTTACAGTTCTGCAATATTTACCCCTGTTCTTCTCATTTATTGTAGCCACAAAATTAGTTGAACCAACACTTACAAGATGAAACAAGTTAAGGCCTGGGTATGTTTTAAATGTAGTTAATCATATGGGTAAAGAAGGCAAAACTTCATCAGCATTTATAAAAACAGACTTCCTGACACCCTGGGCAAGCAGTAGTTCTTGAGCTCCAAGCTACACAGCCTCATAGGTGTCCAGTCCTAGCTGGTGGCTCTCAGCAATCACATGCAAACCAGATGGCCTCCATCAAGACAGTTTTTGGAAGCTTAAAGGAGTTAAACAGTTCTATAGGCAAATAAAGGTGCTTCATGTTAAGAACTTAGAATAGCACTTATATTGACACAGATGCCCCCTCTGTTAATTCCACTGAAATTAATGATGTGAAGTGATTGAGGGAATAAATTTTTTGGTGTCAGCTGAGACAACATTTTGTCCCATCTCCCTCATGCCAGAGTCAGGGTGTGCTGTGCCTCCTGATGACTCTGGCAGAGCTCTGAATCTCCACCCCTGTTACCATGCTGAGCCGCACAGCAGGAAGATGCTATTTGGTACCAGTTCCTGCCAGTGAAATGCTCAGGAAAGCATTCCCACAGAGTCACCATGAAGGCCTGGAAGTCCTTGCCAGACTTCACAAGGTAATCAAGATCATGCCTCAGATTCTCCTTGGAGCTGTGACTACCTGAGGCAATGTTCCCAAGACATCTCAGCAGAGAAGCAGTTGTAATTTTTACACTAAGAAAGCAAATTTAAAACTTCCATTTATTTTCCTTTTGAAACTGGATAGGATGACTTAGAGCAGTAAATAATTATTAACTTTCTGTTTTGCTACAGATATTCTTTAGCTCAGTCCGCCTGTGCCTCAACTATCCCATCCATTAAATGGTGCTACCAGTAATTCAATCCTTTACATGAGCATCTTATAAGTAAATCTGTAGAAACTGTTAAACACACCAAAGACAATAAAGAAACATTTAAGTGCCAGAGAGAGATGGCAAACTTATATATTGCTTAAAAGAAACTAGACAAATGCCACGATTATCAAGGGGTTTTTCTAATTACGATTGCAAATACATTCATCTCCCATAAAAATGCCAGTTTATACCTTTGCATTAAATTTATCATACAGTGCACATTTCTCATAAAAATGCATTCCTACAACAACCAATGAAAGTCAACTAGGAAACAGTCACTCATATTTTATTCTTCTGGAAGTGGACAACCCAAGCACATAAATCAAAGTGACCCTAAAGCAGTGGCCAGCATGCCCTGAGCAGATCAACAGTGGTTTCATTGACCTCCAGTCTCATACAGGGTCATATTTTCACACAGATGAACTGGTCTTGAACTGCCTTGCCATTGCATTGTGCACAAAGAGACCCCAGCTAAATTTGTGTCTCCGCTTTCTGTTAGAATACCTGGATCACTTCCCAAAACAAAAAAAGTCAAACGCATATTCCATTTGAGAAAGTGTTTTCCTGTCCTGCCATTTTTCTGGATCTTTTTCTTCCAATCTTGTTTTTCATAAACACCTTTGCATGAATTTACTGCTGATATTCATATTTAAAAAAATAAAAATAACAAAACCAGCACTCAGAATTTGTTAAAAAAGCTTTTTCACTGTTTCAGAAGATTTTTCCAAGCCACTTTCTTTTGCTTGTGAGACTCAGCCTGTTCAGTAAGTGCATAAACGCTGGGCAGCTCATTTGAAAGCTGTAGACTTTCCTTCTAATAGATGTACACTCATGTGTCCCTCACATTACAGTAGTATTTCACAAATGTTACTGTGATTAACCTTGCAGTTTTGCTGCTTGGCGAGAGGGAGCACTGAGGCACTGACTATAAGCAAGAGGTTCAGCCCTTTACTGAAGGACACCACAAAGCTTACATGCCATTAGAGCTTTCTAAATATACTTGTATAATGTTCAACCAGTGGATAAGCCTTGTTTGTCTCCCAGCATCAGATGGCATCCAAGCCTCTAGCTGGCTTTCGGCACAGGGATGAATTTTGTCAAAACCAAAGCATGCCATGGCCACGCAGAACATCTGTGACACAGGCAGGAGCTGAATACAAACCAGCTAACTCCCAGTTTAATGCTTTAATCACAAACTCAGCCTCTTTGTTATCCTGTAACATCTCTCTACACCCTTTTGGGAATGCTTCCAGGGCAAGATGAAGCAGCCAGCAAAGGCAGGAACAGACAGAAATGGAAGGCTGTGCAAGCTAGGTCACCTCTGGAGATGTGGGTTCTAGTTCCAACCCTAAGGATTTCCCATGGTTTTTATAAAATAATCATGGCGGCTTTGGGGGTAGCTTCTGTGGCAGAACTGCAAAAAACAGAGGCAAAATTTGCCTCTTTCACAGGCTTATGTTTGATTTCTAATTTCAGTGCCACTGTACATACTAATGACAAATGCACACTGTTTTTGTTGCTTTCTTTTTTGCAATGGAAGTGATTTCTCTCTGTCAAAATCAATCATCATATCAGTTTTAATCAGATAAATCTTTTGGCTTCTACTATCTAAATTGCCCTTCCCACAGTGCCTAAGACAAGCATCAGCACTGCCTCACAAAATAAATGTGTTGATATTTGATAGTTCATTTGAACACGATAGTATTTACATCTTGGTTAGATTTTCATTTAACACAAGTTATGGGTTCACATTGAAAACAAAAACAATACTTCTCTGTTCCTTTTGCCATTCATGTCTACTTTTGTTTCAGCCTAAAATAACACATTGCTGGAGGGTATTTTCTTAACACTGCCAAGCCTGAATGCAAGCCCTGTGGAAAATGTTTGTGTTGGGCTTGCCATGGTCCAGGCTAATAACAACGTGATGATGTATAGGTGAATTCCTGCTCCTCAAGTCCTCTGTGACATATGGATTAGGCGTGCCCTTATCTTCTAAGACATCTGGATGAGTGTCTGGGTTTTAATTTCACAATGAAATCACTAGGGACTAGAGTTATGTTATGTGCTTATGAACAAAGTGGAATACCCCTGGTAAGGGCAAGAGTGGATTACCTTAGATAACTCTACTTAAACCAGGGAACATTTGAGAATGTTGAAGAAAGGAAAGAGGTTCCACCAATAAAAACAAACACAGGCTTAAATTTGTGTTCTGTGTACTAAACATTTTAAAGCTCCTGGAGGTTGAAATATGACCACATGTAAATGCACTGATAAAGTTAAGACAACTCTTGAAAGACCAGATCAGGCTTCCCAGGACAACTACCAGCACTAAATCCTAATGGTATGCATAAATCATTTGGAGACAGATTTATTCAGAGGATGCCACTTTAAAGTCAAAATACTCTGGTTTAATCACCAGAAATAGTATGTGCATGTTAACATTTGCAGAAAATGCTCTAGGGCAACATGAAGTTAGTATCCTAAAATTCCTAAATACATGCTTTTCTAAAAAGAAGATTTTTATCTATTTATGCCCATAAAACTGTCAGAAAAAAAGACCTGCGAGAGCACAAAAGGGTCAGTCCTGCCTACTATAGCACAGCCATGGACAACATTAAAAACACCAAAGTTCATATGATGTTCATGGTTGGGTCTGAGTGTTACAGAGCTAAATAATCAGCTTGCCAGCCCCAAATCCTGTGATCCAGGACTACTGCAGCTTCCCAGTTTCACTGTAGCCCTGAGACTCTATTCCTTTTTTGCAGCCTTTGTAGAAATTTCCTCCATGCTCTCAGCCGCTAGTCAGGCTATAATCCCAAGGGTCTGAGCCTGCCTTGCTTACTTGTGGCCATAGTAATGTATGTTTGGGGCTGGCCTGGAAGACAGCCCAGCCTCAGCAACACGGATATGGGTGCTTCCATTGCCTCATTTAGCGACACACAGGAGAAACTGGAGCGAATCTGATTAAATGCCTAAAGGGTCCAGACTCATATTCCAGTACTGGCTGCAAAGTGCTCCCCTTCTGCCTGCGCATTTCAGCTGCATCAGTGCTGAACACTCGCAATATGGAAAAAATGAAAACACAAATAATAGCATTGAAAGTAAAATGACTGAAGTTCCATTTTGTTTGGCATATTAACTGCATCTTCTAATCTGTTTATTAAGTTAAAAGCAACCCAGACATGTTGAAAGCTTTGAGTAAACCACAGGGATTAATATATACTTAGGAGGGTTTCTGTTAATACACTATTTTAGTTAATAAATGTGCAACCAGCTATTCCATTTTAAATAAGTAACAATATAACTTGCAGAAGTTGGGATTTTTTTTCCTTAAGTATCAATAGGAAATACAGTAGGTTTCGCTGAAAAGTATGAAAAAACTTTGGTGGGGTCAAGATTTCCCTCAATTTGTCATTTTTATCATAGCAATCAAATAAAACTTTTTTCTCCTCCTTACTTATATATTCTCTTCACTTTTTCTCTGCCTAGATAGGAAATATTGTTTAAATTAAGTGTCTGTGCTTTTGCCACATAGACAAGTTGTTCTATTTAAGCTAATCCAATCATGAAGGAGCTAAATGAGATGTCAAGCTTTCTTTTTGATCCTTGGCTTAACAAGAGTTTTAATCAGTGATAGATCTAACATATATGTGAGGCTCTGCAAGTAACACAAGGAAAGTATATCAGTTTCTTTTCTGAGCACTTCCCTTGCTTACTTTGCTTAACAAGAACCAAACACAGATCCCATCTTTATTGATCGTATGTTAGATATAAAGGGGAAAGCTCTGTGTAACTGAACTTTCTCTAAATTTGTGTCACTGTAGACTACAGTATTCCAAGGGGAAAATGTTAAACTTGCCCTCAGCAGTTAACCAAAGACATTGGCCCTGGAAAAATTAACATGGGACACAAGACGTCATTATATGCATTTCTTATGTGTTATTCACAGCCATTTCTTCATAAAGTAAAATGTCTGACATCTCACTGAAGAGCCTCAGGTCAGTCTTGTGCACATAGATGTCCTGTTTGGCTGGAAAGCTGGTGGGGTTCTTAGTATATGAAATTATATATCACTCTGAAGCATTTGAAAGACACTAGAGAGATGGCTGAGATTTCTTTTTCTTTTCTTTTTGCATGGAAAGCCTAAGAGCTGGACAAGGCAGATGAGCCACTAAGGGTTGTAGTCAATCCCTCTGAAGTTGTTGCCACATGCAGGTGCCTGCCGCACTCCTACAGCAGCAGTTACACCTCTGTGCTGCAGGGTGGAAGGGGAAGCTCTCAGCATCTCAGCTTTGCAGACCAACATATCAGTTTAAACCACTGGTAAATTGTTAGAGTAGTCTTTCCGGTTGTGCCATAAGGGCAAAGAGCTGGGTGGTAGCTGCATCTGAATCGTGCATTTATCACTGGAAGCTGTTGCTAAATGGAAACTGAGTCAGAGCACTAATATCAGATCAGAGAGTTTAGTGTACGGATAGGAGCCAGGTCAAGTGCCTAAAGAGTCTGGGCTCGATCTCACACCTTCTAGAAGACAGTAGGCTGGTGAGAAGGAGTTTCCTCATCTTTGACAAGTTAACAGGTGTGCGTGGGTATGAAGACAAAGCTCCAGGTTGCCAGAGGAAAGCAGGAAAGATTCCAAGACCAAGCAGATTTGCATCTCGCGTCTCCAACAACCATGGGTAGGCTGAGCAAATTTGCTTTCAATGTTCAAATGAAGGCACGGCCATCACCACCACCACAGAGTAGCAGTGGTACCCCACACACCAAACAGATCCAGCCTCAGCTTTCCTCTGCAAGCATGTGTGGGCCCACCTCAACTACATGTCTGCCCTGTTGTTCTGAGGAAGCCTGGCATGTTCAGTCTTGCCAACTCATGTACACCTAGAAGGGCCAATCTTGCAATCATTTATTCAGGCACATGGGTTGCACATAAGTAATGAGCTGCTAGCATCCTAGCATGTTAGACAATATGCTGACAATGTCATAACATTATTTCATCCTTCTTAAAAGATAAGACCCAGCCTGTTCTGACCTGCTCAGGTCATTATCTTGTTACCACAAGATCCCCTGTCACTAACCAGTTTAGAGTATGCAAAGCTGTAATTTGCACTGAAATGAATTAAGTATTGCTTGCAGTTTACCATTAAATTACAATGAACAAAAACAAGCATCTAGGACGCCTCTTTCAAGGTCTTCCAGATGAGTTTGAATGTACACAGAAACAAAAACCTTGATGGAATAGCGTTAGAAGTGGGCTGGAGCTGGGTTTTCCTACTTACTTAAAAACAAGAAGGAAAACAGTGAAGATCTTTATATGGGCCATCAAAAAGCCTGACTGCAAGTGGTTCCAATTTGCTTTAGTAATTAAATCGAAAGGAGTTTAAGGGTTTTTCACCCAGGTCATTTACTACTTTGGAATTTTACTGCTTGCTTTGCAAAGAAAACAAACTGGAATGAGTCACTAGTGAGTATAAAGAGTGGACGAACACTGCTAAACAAACCAAACAGTAAGCTCAAGTGGATATAGAAAACACAAGTCAGAATTCTAAATATGGATCTGAGAATACTGTAAAAGGATTAGACATCTTTGTCACATGAAGAGCAAACCCGCATGCCAGCATGCCTTTCCGGTGCAAGCTGCCACTGATCAAAGTAACATCTACTAGTTTGTAAATATGCTAATCTTCATGTTTACACAAAAGTGTCAGCACTTGCTTTACATCACAAAGAGTCTCATACAGTTGAAGATTAATTACTTCCAACACTGAGATAGTGTGTAAATACTGGTTTCACCAGAACTTTACCTTTTGCTGTATTGCACAGCTCAGCAGAGGTGTATGTTACTAAGAAAGATAATTCAGAGACATTTACAAAGTGCCAAGTATCTCTGGCTTTATACAGATAGATAGATTTTTGACAGGTATTTTTTGGTGATTATGTGGAGCTAGGGTTAAGCAGGTTTAGACTACATGTTGTAAGTGATGGATGGAAAAATATTTTTATCTTTTTTTACAAATTTTAGCTCTGAATAGCACTATCCCCCCTAAGCCTGATTTGTGCCTTCATCTTTTACACTTACATGTGATTACAAAACATTAAGACCTAATTTTTTCACTCACTGGGTTAATACCACTTTCCTGTGTGATAATGGCTTAGAGCCACCTCAGACTACTGGGCTCTTGACAAATTCTGTATCTGCTTGCTGAACAACCTGTTCCACCTCCTGTTTAGAGAAGGATTAAAACTATGTCAGGAATACACATGCACATCATTTTCTAATAGTCAATTTCAGAAACCTTCAACTGTGCTACAAAACAGGGAGAATAGATACAATACTCATTGAGACATAGATCAGTACCTACAGTTGCATTGTTGCAATAAGGAATGACAATAAGTTGAAGCCAAGGTAAGAATGGATTTCTAAGGTTCATTTGCTTAAGTCATGGCTCACAATATCTCTTTACAAGATATTTTACATTTTCATTCCCATTACTGTACAGAATCCTAGAATGGTTTGGGTTGGAAGGTGCCTTAAAGCTCATCTAGTTCCAACTGCTGCCCTGGACAGGAACATCTTCCACTAGACCAAGCTGCTCAAAGCGCCATCCAACCCAGCCTTAAAAACTACCCCTTGCAAAAAATATAGTGGCAATTCTAATACTAAAAGGCCACCAGCAACAATTAAAAGAAGGGATTGCTTTCAAGTGGGAATTCTAAATTCTTTTCAGCTTTCCCTCTCTGTTAGCCCTCAGCACTATGATTGCCACAAGAATGTCACCACTTGCCAATAAATACTATCACATTTGTTCCCTATTCTAAGATAACAAAAAGAAAACAGAAAAGAAAAGGAAAAAAAAAAAAAAAAAGGTGGGACGTGGAATGTTGGCAAAAGATTGCCAAACAAGAGTGAACAGGTGAGGATAATTTGGGGATTTAAAGAACAGAATCAAAGACAATCTTTAGAAAGTGAGAAAGAAATGGCTTCCACGTGAAACACTAAACTGAAGTACAAATATTCTATATTAAGTACTCAATGATGTTTCACAGGAGTACTTGCTGCCCAAGTCAGCCAGTCTTGCATTTTCCTCTTTACTGTGCATGCAACAAGAAGGTATTGGCACTGGGAGGTGCTCCCGAAGCAGAGGGGCTGGCTGCAGCCAGGCAAGGCTGACAAAGTGACACACGGGCTGCTTTGTTCCCCAGTCCCCATAAAGACAGCAGATACCAGCCCAGGCAGTGGCAGGGCAGCAAAGGCTGCCGGCAGCACCATGCCAGGCTGATGCACATGGCAGCAGCAATGGGTGGAGCAGAGACAGAGGCTGGTGTGGTTAAATCAACATGCTCCATCTCACGTTTGCATAGGGCAACACAATCATCAGATTAATTACTAATTACAGTGGATTGCTCATAAGTAGGTTCACAGCAATAATAGTAATAAAAAGACTAAAAGAAGTATTATTAGCATAGTTAATTATATGACCATTGGGGAGATTATTGATGGAGATATAATATGCTGTTAAACAAGAAAGATATGTTTGACATTGCTTAAGAGAAGCTTCATTATTGCTTCATATCTTTTGGATTTTTCTAATCATCTTATCTGTGTTCCAAAAGTGAAAAAAAAAAACACAGTAATTATCTCTGTTTGATCTTTGACTAGCAATTGTTTATGAGTCCAATGGAACAATAGTGTTTCTAAAATGTAAGTAAACCTAGTAATCTTTATCAGCATAAAACCCTCAGCCACACTGCACTGGATTATAGGAATCTGTCGTGTGATGAAAGCAGACAATAGTAATTTATTGGTTTAGTCATAATCCTTTCAGTAGTCCAGATTGCTGTTGCAAATTTGTTAAAAATCTGCTACCATTCACTGAGCAACAGTACAACACCTGAAGCAATAACACAGGTGGGGTATGTAAAGGAGCTCTCGGATATTCATGTGTGGCATGAGTTAAACAAGGCCACAGAAAAGGAGCTGAGAACAATGTTACACAAACTAGAGGGAGATTCCTGAGAACAGATATGCTGTTCTCCCACAGCATATATGCAATTTAATCTCCAAATAGAGCTTCAGTTTAGCTTCTCAAATGCTTCAAAAGTATGAAAAACAATTGTTCATTCAGCAGTTATTTCTTATCCTTTTCAGAGTGACCTAATGCTCTTTTGAAGGACCTACTGCAACTCCATCACACTCCCATTTAAAAGCATTTATTTTAATACACACTATTTTCTCTGTAGTTTTTCCTTATTTTGTGCACTTGGCAATACACAGCTCACTGTTCAGTCAGCCAGTTTGCCCATTGCTTAACATGGCAACTTCAAGAATAAATATTAATATTTTTAATCGCCTAGTTTGGCAAAAGAACTGAGGAGCAGCTGCTGAATATATAGCTACCTTTAATTTGTGTTCTGAAATAGGCTGGACTTGACTGCCTGCCTTTAAAAATCTCCTAGAAGGCAAACCCCTGTTGGAGTCTAACTTTGGCTGCAGATACAATTATATACTCGTTGAAAGGGAGACAGAATTGTGACCAACTGATACAAATCTGTTTTCAGAGCAACATTAGGCAAACAAACAATCCTCCCAAGCACTTCAAGGAAACACGGCACAGTACAAATGGTTGTGTTAGCACTTGTTTCCCCCAACATTATATTTTGGTTATGTTCTGATCACTTAATGCTAGTCATCACATTTTATGAGCCTCACCCATGAAAACTAACATGCAAACTGAAATTTAGGACTCCTGACCTTTAACACAAAATGGCCATAGGTGTTCCCACAGCTGTTAAATAAACCTATGTTTATGGAGTCATAAATGTAGCACAGGTGAAGTTTCCAGTGATGCAATAACAACTTCCATCTCTGTGCAGTTTGTCATTTAGACAGCAGTGTACCATCACTGGTGAATATTGGTTTACAATAACAGCACAGGTTCCTTGGATTAAATCACTCTTTTTTCATTTATGAGTCATTCGACCTTTAACCTTGCAGAGGAAGATCAAACCACTTCTGAAGGCCCCAGTCTTTTAACCCAGGAGCACAACAGTTGGTTAGATAACTAAGGAGGTTGGTATGTGCCCCCAGGGTTTCACAAACAACTGTCCTAGATCTTTTATAAGATAATCTTAACATAATCATGTAGCCACAAATTGTCGTGTAAATTCCCAATTAAAAGCACCAAATAGAAGCTGTAAATCATGACACAACCGCCACCTTTTCAGGACTGAACAGTTTGAAAAGCTACAGAGAACCTCTTGTTTGTGCTTGCTCCAGCACTCAACAAGCCAACAGCAAAACAGCCCATCTGATCTACAAGCAAGTGACAAAGTGACAGGGCAACAGAAACTGCTCAAAATTTAACCTAAGCAGCAGTGGAGAACATAGAACTTACAAAACTGCTTCATCCTCAAAGCAGGGCTAGGCTTGTAAAAACAAGCATTTGTGTTGGCACAGTTCCACACCCTCTCCTTGTCCTAATTTACTATAAATTGTGGCGCACTCCTGTTGGAAGGATTGATGGTAATTTGGGGGGTGGGAGGAGAATCTGTTTTAAAATATGGCAGCTTAATTGCAATACAAAATGTTAGACAAATAAATGGTCATTAAAGCCCTTGATTCATGGCTGATTGGCTTCTTTCCACAAACTTCAGTAAAGTTTGGATCAGATCTGAACTGAAGATATTATCCCTGTGCATGGAGGGAAACACCCCATCTGCGGCAGCGCTTAGGCAGGATCCAGCTAAGCTGCAGGTAAAAGGATTCGTGGTGGCTGCGATGTGTTATTCAGGACATGTATTTCCAGCCTAGCTCATAGCACTATAGGTGCCTTCGTCTGAGCCATCTGCTCTTCTGCAGTCATCAAAAGGCAATATTTATTTCCTTTGCAAAGATCATTCTGTAGCCTAAATTATTTCAGGATCAGGCTTTAGTACTAAGCATCTTGGCTGCATTCTCTGCACATGCACTCACTTGCAGATGCACACAAACACACCCCTTCCTTGTAACATCCTTCCCCACTTTGGCAGCCAGAAGTACGATCAGAATGGGTTTTATTGGTTGTGCATAAGCAATCCCAACAATTAATTAAAAAAATTTTAAAGGGTTCTGCAAATGTTCTACTCAGTTGCTGTCAACAAGCAGTCAACAAATGCAGATCGAGTTTTTCTCCTCCTACTTCACACTTTCCATATTTCCCAACACTTGCCAGAATGTTGTGGTGACAGATGCACACAATAGATGCTTTACTAAACATGTCCTTGATATCGGCATAATATCCTTTAATATATATCATTAACTTGGGCCAGTCCCATGTTATTGCTTCCCCAACATTGCTAGCACATCATGATCTGGAAGGAGCTATTTATTGCTCCAAGAGTATGACTCTCTTGCCCAACCCGTCAGACCTCAAAATTTTACTTACTCATTCATTTTACCTTCTCTTCCCTCTAGTACCTAGCACAAAAAGAACAAAAATGGGAACTTGCAGCTACCATCTTACAATATAACATCCCTCCCAAACACTTCTCCACATTGATAAAACCTGGGCATCTGCAAATCTGAAATTAAGCAAATATTACTGTGGTCATTGATGAAACCCCTCCTCTAATTAAAATTTTCAAGTGCAAAATATAGTCATTCATGCTTGTGAGGCGCATCAGGTTTGAATCTCCTGAAGGGAACCTCAGAAAAGTTTCAGAATTGTAAAGAGGGCAACTTCCTGTGTGTTATCTGGTAAAAATTTGCACTTAGGACAGATGATAGTAACAAATTGTATAACAATGTGGAGAAGCCAGTAGTAACAGTCATGCTGAAAAATAGCATGCTGAAGTAATGGATAAGGCCAGATTCTTGGCCTGAGTAATCCAGCCTGAAGTACAGCTCAGGGAGTCACAACTATTTCTCCCACCCCAGACCTACTGAGTCAGCCCTGGCAACACAGACCCTAAAAAACTAGCTTCAGATGGTGCAGCCTGCAGTGAAGAAATGCTTGGATATCTATCTAGGGTCCATATCTCACAAGGGAAAACAAACCTGGCTAAAGGCTCACTTCCTGTGATGTAGCAAGAGTTTGTAGTCTCTCAAAGCCAGCTGGAATGGCCCGGCTCTCAAGCCACAAAGCTGCTCTGATAACCTACTGCTGTGCAGTGCTCACCAGGGCACCATCATGCTGGCCATGAAGGCAAACCTGGGGCTGAACTCCTCAGAAAGGCAGCATAGCCTGCTCCACTGCACCACTCTGAGCAATCCTCCTCCAGAGGGTACCACACATCACTGTACCTCAACAACCCCTCCTTCACACTTCCAGGAATTGACTGCATTTCACATTACCAAAATGGCTTTTTTCTGTCTCTCAATACATCTATGTTTCTTCCCTCATATTTTTGGGGATTTTTTAATTCGTTTTGTCTTTGAGAAAACTGCTGTCAACTTACCAGAGGTCACTATAAACAGCTCCTTTTTTCTCTGCTTTATCACCATGGCCAGTAATAGCAATCCTGTGGGAACAATGGTAAACACCTTACCCTATCTGGCATTTTTGCCCAGCATGGTACTAATGTTCCCAGTTTTTTTTTTCTTGCATAAATATCTTCACAAGGCTCTTTTCTTCCTTCCTTTTCGATAAGTCCACATATATTTGGACATTTTCTGTATACTTCTCAAGATTGGCCGTTTCAGGAGTCACTACTGATCCATACTTCGTCCTCCCTAGCAGTACCTGAAGACTGTGGTGACAGCTGCATAAGGTGTAGTATGTAGCTTGTTGCATTTGTAAGACACCTCTCAGATGCTTAAGATTTAATCCTCACACCATACCAAGAGACAATTCTGCTTTAGGCTCCAGGGAACATCTAGAATCATGCAAATGAGAGCTGACAGTAGACTTCTAAAATATGAGCATTATTGATCTGAGCTACATAGATACTTATAGAGGCTCTATAAGCCTTTCCCAAAATGCACAGTTCAACCCAGTGCAACCTACAAAGACTGCTCTGGGACCAATTTAATTTTTGATTGTCCTGAGTAGAAGCCTAGAAGTTTTGTTCCTAGGACCTTGAAATTGGTACAGACCATAGGCATGTTTGCTCTGCAGAAACAGAAGCTGGGACACACAGGCTATGTCCTGGCAGAGGGAAGCAGTCAGATACTGCCCCTTCCTTTTTGTTTGCAAATGCCACAACAGCTTGCTCTGTTCCCCAGACGGTCCTGAGTGAAGGCAATTCATCTTGCAAGGAAAGGCCAGCAGGTTCACCAACCTAATAGGCATGCTACAGGAACCCTAGAATATGTATAGAAAACAGCTTTTTTAGTTCTGGGTAAATGCATGTGCCCCTTTTTGGGATTTCCTACCCATTGTACTCTTCTGCCAAATCCAATGCATTACCCCTTGTCCAACTTTGCAGGGCTTTCAGTCTGTATAGCATATATGACTATAGCAGTCCACTGTACGTCTGATTTGTTTCCCTAGAAATCTCTGCTCAAATCGTGTGAGAACTTACATAAATATAAAATGGAGGCATTCAGGAGCAATTTTCTCCTTTGCTTTGAACAATGCTACTAGCAGTTGTGATAGAAACAAAGATATCAGGTTCAGTGGCCAACCAAAACATGCCAGGAGGAGAAAAAGTGTAACCCACCCTAAGTTCCACTGATATCTATAATTTTTTAAATCTTCAGCTGTTATTAAGGTTGCAGTACCAGCCTGAAAATATTCAGGATCTGATTTAAATTTATTATGGAGATGAACTTTACTGAAAACTAGCTCAGCTGGAGCCTATTGCTCTTTAGCTTTTAGGGTTTTTTGATAAGCCATTGCCATTGTGAAATCTATCCAAATGCTCACAAAACTCTGGCAACCTGAAACTAGATCCTGTTGCTCGAGCCCCAAAACACAGAACCTTGTGCCAAATGACTATTTCTTGCATGCGTAGAATTCACTTCAATCACTTGACAGAAGGTTTGGGGTTTTCCAAATGTTGTGAACCTGGTTGACATTATTGAAATCCTCAGCTATAGGAGTGTTAGGTTACTGTTCTTTTAAAGCATGCTTCCTCTGACAACAAAATGTAATTAAGGAGGCCATCGCTGTCATGTTACGGTCTCTTTTTAGAAGGTCTGGGAGAATGTAAAAAGGGCATAGTAAAAGTTGCTTAACCTTCTTAGAGATAAATGTCCCTAACATTTTTACATCTTCTTTTTGGTCCATATCGGTCACAATAATGAAGCAATTTAAGGGAAAAAAGGTCACAGTAAAGCAAGGAACTCTATATGCTCTTCAGTGCAATAAAAGTTTCTTAACATATTAGCATGGGAAAGGCATGCCTAGCAATATAAAAGAAGAGGATGGATTTCAGATTCTCTGTAGGCTGTTCAGAGAAGAAAGGGTTTGGGCATCTGTGTGAATCAAACACCAAAAAAAAAATGAAACACTTGCAAATTTTCCATCTTATCTGTTTTCAGCAAAAGGAAGAAAAACTTGGTTCAACCCTCCATCCAATATTCAATACACATGCAGTGTCTTGGTAAAAACAGCTAGCTCACTTCCAGTGCATATGCTGTACTGAGGAGGGGTTCAAAAATTGGCACTGTTAAATTGTCTCTAATTTGCGCCAGCATCTACAGGCAAAAAAAGATAAATTTTGTGTCAGGAAGATTATTTCAGGTTCTATATAAGGCAAAATAAAAAATACCTAATTTTTTATCATATGTATTTGCTATATTCCTTATATAGAGTGAAGGTATTCAGGAAAATTCTTAAATCATCTCCAATTTGTTCAGAAAGCACCATTTCCTAGAAAATTCACCTTTTCTTCCTTGTTCTCATGCTGCCAACGCAAACACATCTCCTAATAATGCAAATGTCAAACCTTTCAGATCTTTATTTCTTTAAAAGCCAAATATTGTGCAGAAATTAATAAAAAAATAGGAACTAAAGACCATATATATCTTGGGGTTTGTTGTTGTGGTTTGGTTTGGTTTTGTTTTTTTTAACTATTTTTCTTTTAAAAATGGCTGGAGTTATCCTCCTAAGGCACTAATTGTTGGTCCCTAATATTACAAGCTGCACTGGGGTTGAGAATGATTCTAGTTTTTATATATGATTTTCAGAGCATGTTTTCCTCAAAATCTCTACACAAATCCTTTTTAAAGCTTACTCTGATTTTCACCATATTGGAGGTTCACTTTTTCATGTGTTTCTGGCCAGTGTCAGATGATTTTGTTTTAACCCGAGTATGATATTCTACAAAAATTTGTAAAGGATATTTTCATTAGGTCTCACAAATTAACTGACTCTAAAAATTGCACCAATTTAGTAAAGAAAAAAATATACTGTACTGGTCACCAAACAAAACTACTCCAAACTAAACCCTTAATATTCAAAACCTCCATGAGTAAACTGTCATCAAGAAGAATCCATCATCATAATTTGAAAAATGAAAACTTGAAAAACTTGTACCTGTTTGTGAAGAATTCATGAGCACAGAATGAGGCACAATTCACAGAATGAATTATTCTTTGTGAATTATTGGCCCAGTATTATCCTCATAACCAATGAGACATATGATTTACATTTTGGTTACAGGCGATAGTAGCTAATTGATGTCCTGGTGTGATATGGAATGAAGCACAGTCACATAAATAAATTGTTTCCTAAATTCTTCACAAAAACACATTAATATCTTAGACACCATGCAATTGTATGCAGTGAACACTGCTAAGACAGTAATCATGTCATCAAGAGTTAATTTATTCTCAGCAAGTCCATGTAATGCAGATATTAATCTCCTGGAGCACACACTGACGTTCTGGGTTAAAACGTTCAGTTTCTGAAACATAAACAAGTCTCACATACACAGCTGTTCTCAAGTAGCCAAACCAAGCTGGTGCTCAATGACAATTTGTCACTTAGCTGCCTTTTTAGAAGAATTAGTGAAGAAATTCAGAACACAAAGGCAGGGTGAACCTCTTCACATTGTCAGAGATGTTTTCTTCTACCTATAGGTTACAGCTACTGAGCTACAAGTGCATATGAATGCTTAAAGAGCAAGCAGTGCAGCTCTTGGCAAGTGGCTGGGCTACATGCAAGACTCAGAAGAAACACTTTTTGAGAAGACAGCGTGAACATAAGTATGACTTTAAAAACCCAAGCTCACTTTCTAAATCCATCTTGCTGTGTATTACCTCAGTTTGCCACCATTTAATTAAAAAGTGAAGGAATACACACACCAGAGCAAAGATAATGATTACTCAGGCTGTGGGAAAACCAAGCCAGCAACAGGACATGCGCAGGGCCACCACTCAAGTAACACCAGAATGACCCCTACTATATCCAGTGCACAACAAGAACAGAAGTATCCTCTGAACACGTAGACACTACCAACCCCACACGCCTTTAAGGCTTCAAAATAAGATCAGTTAGCCCACTTGCCCTGGGTTTCATGCAGCTGTGTGCCGGGCAGGAGAAGCCCTGGACCTGGCCCTTCATTCTTCATGCTGCTGCCCCTGGGGAAAGCTGTAAATGAGAAGATTTGATACACTTCCCTGAGGTGGTTTTTTTTCCCTTTCTTTCGTTACTTCTTTTTCTCCAGTTGGTTGCCCTTAATATGGGCTCAGGACAACCTTTTTGTGATATCTTCATCAACAATTTGAAAGCTCTGGGTCAGAAGCTCTGAGATTTGAAGGTAAAACTGTGCTAATTGGTTGAATGGCCCTTTTGACCGTAGTCAGTTTCTACTAATTAGATAAAAGAATAATTAGCTAATGTTGGAGAAGAGCTTTGGAGATGAATAAGCTGTGAGGAAAGCACTAGGCATTATTAATGGGGAAAAAAGTTTGATCCTTTCTAAAATTTGTATTTAAGTAGCTCAGAGTGATTATAAATGGACTAAATGGAACGGCTAACCACCATAAGATTAAAACAATGTCCTTCGGGAAATTATAGTTTACATTATACAATTAAATATTATACAACCACTTTATTTTAAGAACTCCTCCTTGGAATTTTCTATTTAGTTCCGGTCAGTATGCTTTTTATATGTCATTTAATCCTTCCTCTTACCCAACTAATTTGTACGGGTAAATTATAATTACTATATGATAATAATGGCAATGGTTAGAAAAGTAAATGTAAGTCTGCAGCTGAAAAATATTGTATTATAAGACAGTCCAGTATAAATGACTCTAGCACATTGTTTTCCATTCGCCGGATGGACATCTACTCATAACTCTTTTCAGAACAGCATTGAAAAGACCTCACAAAGTGGACGTTACAGACCACATCCTGAGCTGGTTACATCAGCAGAGCCCCATTCTTTAACACAGTCTAAAGCAATAGTTACCTCCTTGGAAACGGCATGAAAATGGCAAAGCAAAAGATGACGTTTTCCTTTCTTCCTGCTGAATTCTGGCAGTACTTGATACGAAAATTTATAAAAGTTTCTTTCCTTTGCAAAAAAGGCATAATGCACACTATCCAGGACTGAACATTGTTGGGGCCCCAAATGAGAGTACTCTGGACAGAAATATTGCCTTCATTTCCAGCTCCTGTAAAAAATTACTATCTTTTGTGTTACCCCTAGTACAGAGACTGTTCCCATTTGGGTGTGCTTCCAGGTACTTTATCTCCAACAGCATGACTAGAATTCCAGTATGAGTAACACAATGTACTTCTCCTGCGGGAAAGACTATACTTTGGCTTACCAAACCAGCCGCTCCTGAGAGACACCTCTGTAGCATGAGCTACATGTTTGCACACATTAGTGTATGTTGCTTTTCTCCCTCCCTTTAAAAACTGTCACTCAGAAATAATTTAGCTCTTGTTGGCTGGAATGATAAATGGAAGATAGATTTGGCAGCCTTCATACCTGGTTTTCTTCTTGGCCCCTTCTTTTCCTTGTAAAACTCAAGATGAAGTTACCGTCCCACTGTCATTACTATTCCATCACCAAAAACATCTGGATAGTTTATATATGGGGTAGAGAAAAGAAAGGAATAAATTCAGCTTTGCATTTCTATGTTGATTCCTTCCCTGCTTTGTAGACAGATGATGCAAAGCCATCTGGTTTGATAACACGCCATTTTGTGAAGGAGTAAGCTAAACAAGGTGTCATAACATGAAGAATCAAGACTTAAGCATCTTTTGGCATCTCAATCTCAAATGAAAGTAAGAGAAATGAGCTTCTTTCTGAGACGGATATGCTAGATTCATCTACTGCACTGTGTGGGCTTCAGAAACATAAAAACAAGTCTCTCTCTAATGTATGTGGCAATAAAAACTAATTGTATTTTCGCAAGAAAAAAGAATTATCCAGAGTACTTGGCTGCTGTGTGACCTACTGTCCATTGGACTACTGAACTGTCTCTAAGATACCTTCTTGAAGTGGGAAAAATAATATTAATATATATCCATATGTGTATGAATATGTGTGTGAACGTATGTATTTTATAGTAATACTTGTTTGTTTTTTAAAAGAGGAACAAGTTGTAGGTAATTTCAGGAAAAAATATTTTCAGCCAAAATCTGCCCCAAGACTTAAACAGACGATTATAACTTCAGGGAAGGCTGACAGTCTGCCAGGCAAAGAAATTCAAATCACTGGGGGTCAGCATGAAGAACCTGTTCTCATAAACCCAAAGTTTAGTTTCAAGGAACTGCAGCCATGACAAATCATGAGTTTGTGGATGTCAGTACACTGGGGATGGGTCATTCTCATGTACTACTGATCTCTAGTGTAAGGGAAGCCCAGAGGGAAGGTACTTGAATGACAGTTTACCTTTCCGGTCAAAACAGAAGACAGCATGCAGCTGTGTGGATGGAGCCCTGCATTTCCTTAGCAGTTCTGCTGTCCGTCCTCTCAACTTCTGGTGGGGTTCTGGCACTGAACTTACTCAAAGCAGCAAGATGGGAATACTGTAATAAGAAAACATCAGGCAAAAGCCACTTATTTTCCCAAATAATCAAGGCTTTCTCCTTTTTCCCCAGACATTTATTCTTACCCCACTCTGTAGCAATAGCTAGAAAACGACATGTACGTAGCTACCTAACATAAAAATAGCAACAAAAGAAACTGAGACTCCAATACTCCAGTCTGCTAGGAACATGTTGTTGCTTAGAAGTAGGAAAAAAGTCTACAAAGCAGACAAAGCATGTGAATTAACTAGCACCAGCAGTGTTTCCAAGCCCACTGAAAGCAAAGGAAGATCCAAGAAAACACTGATATTTATATGTATGGGGCTTTCTATCAGATTTTGCAGTGTGACAACAACACATGTCAGCATCAGCACAGGTCCTGCTGGCAACACCTTGAAAACTGTGTGGAGGTATAGAAAATAAACAGATTTCCATGATAAAATACAAATGTGAGGAAAGTCTCTTGGGATCCATCATATAGAATTGTCACAGGATACAGATTGTCTTGTTTTCTGATAAAAGATGTCAGTTCCTTTTCTGGGTTTTAAATAGGAAGAAGCACTTGTGATTATTAGGCTGGCTGTATACCATGAGGTCTGTTGACAGAATACTATGCACAGTGAAAGTATCTACTTCACCCATCAATGTTCCCAGCATTTCTGTATCAAAAGACAAGTGCAGCCCTGTATCAGCCATAAAAAACCTGATTCCCTGACTCAAGACCTCCTAGTTTTCCCGCCTACACGGACCAAAATTTCCTGGTATCTACACAGATCAAAAAGCTTCTATCAGGTTATTCCACATTAGGCATTCACAATTTTAACAAACAGCTGATTAATTAAGCTTGGGAAAGATCAAGTTGTTGTCATTTTGCAGAGCTAGAAGCTCACACTGTGAGAGGCACAAAGTTTTTTCAGGGAGGGATGTGCACTCTGGGCTAGCACAGACTTATAGCCTTTGTGGGAAGTACTCCTCAGCCTTCAAAATGGGAGCCCAAGCTGCATTATACTGCCTTTAAAGTCAATTAAGAAGAGATGCATCTTGCACTGAGAATTATTACACTCAAGTACCTTTAATACTTCAAAGAAGGCTAAAGATTGAAATATTGACCCTCCTGTCACCAGCATCAGCTCTGCTACTGACCCAGTGAATGGAAAAGTAAACTCAAACCAAAATAGCTCAACACTAATTTTAAAGCATAAGGCTGAAAAACATTTTCCCAGTGTCAGTAATAAAGCAAAACCCACATGAGCTTTCTGAAAACAGGCCCCTGGGCTGAATCAGCAGCATCTCTCATTTTGCACACCACAGCCTGGCTGGTAAAGACTCCCCTGGTTTGCAGAGCAAACACCAGGACCAGCCCTTTTTGTGAATCCCTACTAAAGACAACTGCTGGAACCACATTGTGTTTGGAGACATCACTCCAAAGCTTGAAATGGCTCCTCTTAGAGCACAGTGTTGGAAGAGAATAGATATATCACATCTGAAGGACATTGTATTCCTAATGTCAGATATCCTGCAAAAAGAAAGCAGAGGGACATCAAACACTCTTTTCTTGAATGATGCTTGCCTAACTGAAATTGCACGGCTTTCAGCCACTCCACTCCCCAGATTTCCTAATGCCCTCAACCCAATATAAACTAGGTTGCTCTCCAATTTCTTACACAAAACCAACCACATGTGCAAACAGTAAAATCTAGACAGTCACACATTGACCCAGTGAGTCATCCATTTCTGTACTGACTTCAGGTGTACATCGCTACCACAGGAACGTGACTGGTTTCCCTCCTGCACTATTTACAGC
The DNA here is from genome assembly GCA_009867235.2 of Psittacus erithacus. Lineage (NCBI taxonomy): Eukaryota > Metazoa > Chordata > Aves > Psittaciformes > Psittacidae > Psittacus > Psittacus erithacus. Next base: position 82,919 of record WYDI02017406.1, read on the forward strand.
TCAGATCAGTGGTACTGCACCTGGGTTTCCAAAAGAAAACAGCTTTTATCCCTCAGCATTACAAATGCAAGCCTGAAAGCATGAATTCTTCCAAAACACCATTTCCACCCACACTGCTGTTTGTGACTCAGATTTGCTTCACTACTGAGTGTGGAAGAAGTGCCTCAGCCCTGCCTGCTCACCTTAATGCTCCTCCTGTGGTTGTTTCTGCTGCCCACAAGACCAGTACATCATCTACTAAAGGTAACACAGACACCCATGAAGTCCATACTTACTCTGACATGCAAATGCCATCCAGACTGCCACATGGTGACATGATCATCCAAAAATTCTTTCTCATTCTCTTTATGACTTGAATGGTCATTCAGAAAAAGAAAAAGCATCCAGTTCGTAACAACCACCTGTCTTCTATTGCACACCACTAGTAAGAAGACACAGGAAAGAAAGAGGAAACTCAAACACAATAGGAGGCTAGCTGACATTGAATAATAAAATCCCTCCAGTTTGTGCCCACTGCAAGGGCAAAAAGCAGAGCTGGAGTCTGTGAAAATATACGTCCTGTAAAGCTGTCAATGTTAACGTCACTGACAGCTTCAGCTTATTAGTCACGCAAACGATGTTCATGCAAATCAGAGCTATGCACTGTTTAAAAGAATATTCCTGCCATCACAAATCAATATTCATGATATTTCTTAACCTGTGTCCTCCTCTGTCTTCCTCACGTCCCCACCCACTTCTGAACTTTTCTCTCACCCCTTCCCTACAGCATACCAGCTAAATGCCCAGCATGTAATCTATGGTGATGAGCAAGTAATTTTATTAATTAATCCAGGAAGCTGGGTATTATAATATTTTTTTTGCCAATTTCTTTTATCAGGAGTCTGGCCTTCAGCTGATTTTTTGCATGTGTGTAATATCAGTGGAGTACACAGAAATACAGTGAAGGAATAAGTCATCTTCATTGGAGAGTGGGTGGTTGTTGCAAGCAGCTCCCAACAGCCAGATCCAAAACACTGAAATCCAAAGGAACACTCTTTTTTTCATTGACTTAGGTGGGCTTTGGATTAAATCTGTAAGCTTTATGAACTCTGCAATATTATACAACTCAGGGTTGCAGAATCAGAGTGAATGAATTACTGATGCCCAATCTCACTTTAATATTTGCCTTAGTCTGATAAAAACATCATGTCACAGGTTTTCTTATTCTGTTTGTTTTTCTCTTTTCTTCTTTTTTGAAAATATATTTTGAATATGCCAAAAGGGCAAATGGCTAGTTTAACTGACTTGAGCTTTTGATCCTCATGAGTTACTTGTTTCTTCAGCAAAGCTCTCATTTGAAGTGCTTTCAGCACCTGATTTATTAACAGTTGGGTGGAGTTAGGCTGTTTTGCAATTCCTGAGAAGCTGATAATAAATCTGATGCTCGTATCACAGGAGGTGCTGATATTTCAGCTGAATTGCAAAAAAGTTTATAAACTGAAACAAATGTTTCTATCTTGATGCTTCCACCCTGGAGTCCAGATAGTGACTCGTCCATTCTGGTGGACATTTTGCCTTTTATAGATTTCCTTTCTGATTACTCTACAGTACAATCTTTCAATGTCTTCCATTCATATTATACTCATAAATTTTATTTTAATAAAAATAGGTGTCTAACAGACATAAACAAAAAATGCCAAAAAGAAAAAAAAGACTTAATTCTTTTTCAAAATTTTTGCACATTTTGTTCAAACCAGATGTTTTCCTGACTTGTCATTATGATGAAAGGAAGCCCAATATCCCCTCCGCTTTCCAGTGCAATGCTGCAGAAACAAGGAATGACAGAGGAAGAGCAAGAGCCATCTTAACTAAGAGGTGATTATTAGAGCTACAAGAGAACGAGTGAGGACACATGCTGGCGGTGGGAGCTCGTGTATTTGAACATTTTTGTTACCTTTTTTCTCACAGTCTAAAATTATTTTAAAGACTGCATCTGTGTGATTCAATACCCCAGCTGAAACAGTCAAATAAACTCCACCCACCTGCTAGCCAACATTCTGTAAATCCAATATTGATGTCACGTCCCTAATTATATTTCACTTCTCCTGTTACATTTTTGCTATGATCCTGTCTTCACTGAAAGCTTCTTTCATCTTAAACTCTCTTCTTTTCTCTCTCGACTTGCCATTTACCCACCCTAACCACCATTCATTATGCACAGCTGGGTAACAGTTATGATTTTCATGGATAATCTTACTCCCAAACCATTTAAAGTAAAATATTAATTACGTTTTCTTTCAGGCTGACTCATCCTCAAATCTCTCAAGCAATGCTTGGTTTATGAAGCCATCACAAATAGAATGATACACTTGAACAAGAGCTGAGAGCCTTGTAAAGCTACTTTACTGCCTGGAACAAAATAAAATGTGTTTCTTCTCCTCCAACAACGTGCCACGCTGTCTTCAATATGAAGACAATATGGAAGCAAAAGAGAAAATGCACATAATCAATAAATATTTTGTTCCTTTATCCAGCTATTATGTTGCTGCTAAAAGGATCTTATATATAAACTGCTCAGGTATTTATTAGAAGAAGCCTTCCAATAGGTTGACAGTCGTATATCATGCATTTCAAAAGACTTTTTCTTTTGAGGCACTGGTGATTTTCTTCCCCAAAACCACTCTCATTATTTTGAGTAAATACACCACAGATGCAGAAGCAAGAGGCACAGCTGATGAGTATCATCACTCCTGCTGAGGAAGCAGAGACCCTATTAACAACTTTTCCCACTCTTTTATCTCATCTTTGTCACATGCTATACTCAAGGAATCAAGAAAAATAGCTATATTGATTTTCTTTTTTGGATAAACAGTGCTTCATGAATGCGCTTCTAATGTGAAACATAAGCTTTAATGTGGAGGTACAGAATCATTTTCTAAGCATGATGTTTAATTGGAAAATAGGCAGCTTGGGAAAACCAGACCAAATTTGCTTCCTCAGACATAGTCTGCTGATGTAGAATTCAGACATAAATGGGGAAGGAGACCTTTTCCTGCACTGTAGACATAAATCTTTTCTCAGCATTGCTGGAAAAGGCTCTGTGGCTTACATAGGTGAGACAGTTGTGAGGAAATACAAGGGGATTTGCTATGGGAGAGGTTGTCCGGTCTCCTGCCAGCAAAAAGACTTCAATCTGATGGGCATCTTACTGCACAGATGGCAATGAAACCATTACGTTCTCCTTCCACGTTCATCTACTGTGTGCCAGAAACACAGGAAGAGATAGGATCACCCAGTATATGCTTCTTTACCTTTCTTTCTACTCTTTTTCAGTTTTGCTTAGTTTTGCTTTAGAAGCCAACTGCATCTCCATGGATAGTTAAGATACTCAATGCATTTTCTAACTCTGAGCTCCTCTCTTCTTAGCACTAAGCCATAGCTAAACCGCTTCTTTCCAATTTGCAAAGCTGCATGTAGTTGTGGGTTTGAGAAATCTTAAAACTTATTCTTACTAATTACTAATGGGCTCCAGGCTAAGAATGTGAGTCTCACCGATTTGGCAAAAATTTTACCTTATACCAGCAATTTACTCCCCAGACGTCATTATCTTGTTACCCATGACTATTATAGCTGGGGTCTCAGAAGAGGGTAATTTGTATCAACACCCAGATGCCAAAATGAGGCCAAAGTGTTCTCAATGAGCGAACTGTGTTTGCACCTGCAGAAATGGGACCAACCAACCTTCCCAGAACAAGTCAGCGCAGCCCCTGACCTGTTGTGACTGGTGCCCACCTTTTATAGCTGCAAGGGACCAAGATTGTAGGCAAAGATTATTCAGATAAGCATGTCCTAGCTGCAGTCCATAGTTGCAGGGATGTGACACAGGAGTGACAATGGTACATGTCTCTTATCCTGAACTTTCCTATGCAGGAAGTCTCTGGAGACCACCTAATCTGGCTTGAGAACAGGTATGCACCAACAGAACAAATCCAGAATGAAAATGTACACCTCCTCCTTAACCTGCATGCTTGTGTAAATGTAAATGCAGGCCCTGGAATATAGGTGATCTAGCTCTTCCCGTGCACTGCTACCAGGCTGTGAAGAAGGCAGCTCTGAATGAAATTGCAGCTGAAATAACCAGCTCCAAACAGAACTAATTTTTCTAGAAAGGAGTTTTAGTTATGTGATTTTCATTATTTCGTTAACAGTTATAAAGAGAAGCAGGAATGCTTGGAAGTGTTTGAGAGCTGACATGACAGAATGCAACAGCCTTTCAGTGTCTCAGTGGTTGGCTGTGTAAATTAGTAGCTAGACAATTTTACAAATGTATATTATTTACCCAGCAGATGCTGTTACGGTCTCTTGTGTAAATTCATAATTAGACTATGTACTGCTTTGTGAAAATCCTTTAATAACAAAGGTGCCACTGCACGCTGAAATAATTAAATCAGCCCATTTGAAACAACACTAGTTCACCACTCCGACTTGGGTGATATAATATTACACATTCCTGTAAAAACAGCCAGAGAAATTGAGAATGACCAGCTACAAAACATCAGATACAAGGGATAATGTTACCCATTCAGTAGCTTTGGGTTTGGCATGAGTCTAGTGTCACAGTTGAAAAAGTTGCAGCCAACATACCAACAGCACAGACAAAGAACAGATGATCCATCTCCTCTGTCATCTATCATGCACAGCATTGCCAACTTCAGGGCTTTACCAGCACTGACATTTAAAACAAAGTATGTGTCAACCATATTAAATAATAGACCAAGCTGTGGGTTATTAAGTGTGGGGTAATTTGACCATAGCAATTAAACTGAGATTAAAGAATGATAAAGGCAATGTTATATGCACGGTTCAGTGGGGTTTTTAGAACATATGGAGTCCTGAATATTTCCAAGCATGAAAGCCACATCAGATATTAAGGCGCATGTCAGCCGCAATCAACATCCTCCTCCTGTGCTTTCCCTCCAGCCCTTCCCCCAATCCAATGATACTTTCAAATGGCAATAGTTTTCATTCTGCATATATGCAACCAAAGAAATATCTTCTGACTAATGTCTCCAGATTGCAGCCCAAGAGACATGTTAGCAAAGCAATGGCGTAACATGGTAGCACACTAAAAACACAATAGCCAGCAAAAGGGGCATTGGAAAATCAGGGTTGGAATTTCCTATGTGTGGCCCTATTCCTGGAAGTATTTTATTATTTAGAAGAAAGACAAACTTATAATTGAACTTGAACTCACATTCCCAAATTACACAGTTACCAAGCATGCTGTAAGAATGTCCTCAGGTAGTCAGCAAACAGACTGGCTCAGCAATTGCAGTAAGTGTGGGTCAACTATAATGTACCCAGCTTTAATGTGCACAAACAAAAATCCTAATAAAACAATTGAAGCTCATAATCCATTTATAAACAATGTCTCTTAGGATGATCCTAATGGAGAGAGCCACCACAGTGCTCCTCATAAATACCTTAGCCTTCCCTCTTTAAAATTTCCAGGTGGCTGGCTGCCTTTGGGACATTTTGAAAAATTTCAAGTAAAAACATTTCTCTAGTATCTGTGCATCACAAACCAGAATAATTCAGGAATAGTAAACAGGGATTTTTGAATACCCATCTGTATTTTAAAAGTCACCTTTCTCAGAAAAAGAAAAAAAAGGAGAAAAAAATAAAAGCAGAATGGTAAAGAAAATTTAAAAATTAGCTGCAGCAATAAAGACAAATACTGCAACATTCTAGCAAAACATATATGCAGAGAAATACATACATACAGATAAGTGAACTTCCATTTAGAAATGTCAAAAAAAACCCTTAAATCATTCCCAGGACTCAATGAAGCATGAATGATTAAAAAAAATTAAAATCCCCTAGAAATTACTGTGATATAAACCAGTCCACAATTGCTAAAAAACCAGGAACATACCCAAACCTGATAGGATACTGACATTATTAAAAATGTAAACAGCTTATCTTTTATCTGAATGCCTTTATATATGTTAAAAAGAAGGCAATCGTTGCGTACTTTTCCCTGCTTCCTTATCTGCAAGCACATAAGTATTTCTGTTGCAATAAATGAGGCAGCTCATATTCTTAAAGATCAGCACATATTTCATTCAAAAGGAAAGGAAATAAGGGAGAAAAAAGAATAGTTTATCGAAACATGGAAGATAGCTCCATTGCAGTGATCCCAAAGGAAGGAACTGTCAACACAAGCCAAGCCTCTGCACTAAAAACTTCAAAAAGTTAATGAAATTGTAAAAATTATAATTTATGTGGTTTTATATTCTCATCCAACGTATAACACAAAGTGTATGCCCTCTGCATTCCATCTCTCTTGTTATTTTCTTTGTCCTTCAATGTTACATTAATATATTTCTTTTTCTAATTATACCTGTATAATATTCTCTCGATCTTTGACTACATTCCAATGCTACATGCCAGTCTGTTGTCCCCACATAGAATTTCCAACAACCTATGAATGTGCTTTAAAAGGTGATCTTAGTGTAAAATAAACCTTATTTATTCCTACAAAAGACAAAATTTTTTCCAAGAAAGGAGTACAGAGACTAGAACACAGCAGCCACAGAGACATCTGCAGTCTGAGACAATCAGACAATGCCTTCCTCTTCTGAAAGTTTCCTCTAAGTTAGGCCACAGCATGAACTTACTGTGATACAATAAGTATGATTAATGAGGCATCAATCACGAGTTAGACCTTCTCAAGGGAAAAAACACATAGAAGAAATCATCTCAGAACTTAAGTTGACTCATCATCATTCACAAGAATTTCTGGGGCCTCCAGGGATGTCCAAGCTCTAGTGCTGGTCTGAGACCTCAGATTCTACAACAGCCAGGCCTTTTCAGGGCCACAACAGCTAAACAAACAAAAGCATATTATGCAGTACTGGCTTTATGCTTGTCTACTGTATAATGGACTCAAAGTTGCCCAAAGGACAGCTCTTTCAAGACCTAGGCAGCAATTTTTATTCTGCTCTGTTATAAACTATTTATTTACCTTTGCTATTTGCCATTAGAGCTAGTATGAGCACATATCTTTTCTCATTGTTTCTATCTCCACAAACCATAAGAATGAAATAGAATACAGTAAAATAAACCAGATTTTTGAATACTGGACTCAGAAAAACTTCTCTCTACAGTAATAAGAAATGCCAAATTTCAGGGACTGTCTTTTTAATAACCGAGCTATAAACCTTTCAATAACAAGTCTTGTAATGGAAACGCTAAGTCTCCCTTTACTGCTGTGAACTTGCTGCTATAATCAGCTACTTTTATCAGTTACTTGATTACACCTTAGAAAAATGACTTCTGGCAGCACAAGTCCTGCCTCATTAGAGACACTCTTAAATATTCCAATCTGATATTATAACTGAGAACTACAGGAAAAAAAGAGTGAAAGAGAGAAAAAAGAGTTAAAGAAAAAAATAAAAAAAAGAAAAAGTAGAACTAAGGGATGGGGGGAAGAGAGAAATATGTGCAACGAATGACAGCCTCCTGACTTGTCATATCCAGATCTCACTAGCAATGCAAAAGGCTGCTAAAGTGCAGCCCCTGCTCAGGCAGGGTTGGTTTTGGTCCTGGGATCTCTCAGCCACCTAGCCAGTGTCAGCGGCTTCTGGGCTTTCCTGGGTAGCAACCTTTCCAGGTACCCTTGGAGTCCTGAGCTCTGTGGTCAAAGTCTCCCACCACCATTACAGGCATTACAAGTTTTCCTTCTTGTTCTAGAAACTTCGTGAGTACTTGATAATTTCTGAGGGGGTTTTCTTCCCTCTGGTTTAACTGAAGACTTCAGCTGGCATACGCTCACCTAGAGTACTGAGCCTGCAGATTCCTAAATCCTCAATCTGTGACCCAGATTGAGATGTAAATGGCATATGTTTTACACCAGTTCAGCTCATACAGTTTATTCCCTTTCCTGAGCAAATCACGAGTATCTTTTACGGTTTTAACTGTGTCCATGGCATGTTGAATGCCTACATGATTTCCTGCATCAGTAACATCTAACTAACTTCCAGCTGTGGTCTTTAGAGATGCAGAAGAGAGCACAAGAAAAAGTCAGTAACTGGTCTTTTCTTGAAAAATCTTTTAGAAATATAAAGTGCAATGCAAACCAGAAGTATTGTATGTTTTCTTCCTTTTAAAGAGTAGACCTAAAATCTTTAAAGCTTTATATTAAAATGCCTTGAACAGTATAACCTGTGCAGACGCAGCTACATATTGAGGAGCCCAAGGACACGCTGGCATGCTTTCTATGCTTACATTAGTCTGTGGGACCTGGGACTATTTGTACAAAAATCCTGCATTCCAACAAGCACTTTCACTTAGCAGCAACGTTATGATATTGCTCAACAGTGAGATATGATGAAGGGAATCCATAAGGCACTTATAATACACTATATGACTAGTCATTGAATGTGCAGACATAATCCTTTGACCTTGAAAAAATTAAGTGTTTGTAAATATAATTATGAAAGGCACATGCTTGTAATACGATGACAAACAGTATTAAATATGCAAAAGGAATGGCATTCAAAGAGGGTTTTTTGCAAGTGCAGAAACTACGCATTGTTTTCCCTGCTGGACTCCCTGGCAGCGTTATGTATATGCAGTTAATCATATCTTTGTTTATGCATACACATTACAACTACATTCAAGTTTTCCTAACTCTTCCACATTTAAATGAGAGCTACAGTGTTGACCATAAGACAGAGCCAAATGCTGTCCTACAAGTAGAGAAAACATAAATCCTGTGGATCTTGTCTCAGCTACAAGATGAGGAGCCATTAATTACATTACTTTGCAACCCTAATCCCTCAAAAGCACTTTTTAGCAAGTCCTTCAAAAACTTCAGAATTTGGCCCTCTTGCCCTTCAAACTGCTTAGAAATCCTAAAATCTTTTGTGATGCTGCACTGTAGGAAACTTCCTCTTGCCTCCAGCATAGCCAAGATTAGACCCAATGCAAGCTTGGTCCCCAGCCTTCACATACAGACCGTATTGCATTTCTTCCAGTCTTCAAAGTCCAAAAGCCAGCAAGATCAACACCCTTTAAAGACAAGCGCTGGTCTTCCCAAAGGACTCCTTGTTCCACTTTTGCAGCCCAAAGGTGCTGGGAAAATAAGAAAGAATACTGAAGAGATAAGAAGTAGCAATAAGATGACCATTTTATATATTCAATCTCTATGAAATTCCCTGCCCCAGGTCTTCAGTCCCTTCAGGAAAAACTTCAAGAAATATATCTACCAGGAAACATGCCTTCATGAGAGGGGAATGAGCTTTTCACACACCCACACTGACAGAATACATATTTGTGTGGTTGTTCCTCTGGCAAACTACCAATTTGGAATAGGTTTAAAAAAAAAAATAAATAAAAATAAAAATAAAAATAAAAAAAGAAAAGTAAAAGATTGCTTTATTTTCTTTTGAAGAAATGGAGTAACTTAATGATATAAGTTTGTCCATGGAAAAAGGGCTTTCAGCAAGATGCATATTGCATCCCTCAGTCAGACAGCCCCATTAATATGGGTGAAGGTGAGCCATCTGCAGAGGTGAGCCATTGCCTCAGAGTTTCACGGTAAGTATGAGCATCACATCCTTAGCCACAAGGCAAGTATAACACAGGTTTATTTTAGGGCAAGAGCACTGATGCAGAGAATAGAATAGCACCACTCTTAAACAAAGCATTTGTGGTTACAGAACAATTATAAGAGCTTTCATAGAACTGCACTGGGTTATTAAGCAGAAAAAGTGTCCTCCACGATGTTGTGGAACAGCAATTCCCACAAATGACTGAAGTATAGCCTCTATCTTTTTCTTTTTTTCCCTTGTTTTTTGTTTTGGGTTTGTTTGTTGAGGTGGTTTTTTGGTGGGGTTTTTTTGGTTTGGTTTGGTTTTGTTTGGGTTTTTCTGGGAGGGTGGAATTTGGGGGTTTTTTTTGATAGCTTTAATTTGCTTGTTCTTTATGGTCATTGGCAGCCCTGCTAAAACGTATCTTTACAACCTATTGTCTTAGGTAAGATTATATCAACAGCTCCAGATGGACCACTTTTAAAAATAAATTCTGCTTTCCCTTATCGTTGACAGGAATCACATTTACATATTCTCCTGGTGGAACTGATAATGCACCAGATGATTAATGTGCCTCGATGTACTGATACCTGTAGACTGCTTGATCAATGTCTTGCAAAGAAAGTGTCTTTCATTTAGTATGCTCAGAGTCCAAAAACACCCTGTGATTAATGTAACTAAACGTTTGAGGTCAGCTGAAGCTACAGTTCTTGCTCCTGATTCAATATCAAACTAAAGATAGGTCGCAGGAGAGTGGATTAGTCATGTGAAGAAAAAGTCTGAGCATGCAACTTCAAACTATCTCCTAAAGGGAAGCTACGAAGCAGTTCTAGCATTTTTTAGTTACTACTACAGTCATCTGCACCATTTTCACCTCATTGTTAAGCAGAACAGCACAACATGCTGAGCCTCTTAATGCCAGGATATTTTAGTATAAAAATAAAGTGGGTTTGATTCAGTCCTTGGCATTGAAGTTTGGATGAATTCAGATTTATTTATTACAGTTAGTGTACCATGAAAATCCAAGTCTCTGAAGTTATTCCCCAAAGAAAGCACTTCTTGCAATTAGAAGATCGTAAAAACGTCTAATGAACACTAGACCTTTTCCTAGTTTCTGGAATAACACTGACTATTTCTGCTTGTTCTTACAGCAGCTGGTGTCTCATTAAAAATAGACGGGACATACAGGAAGCACAGTGACCTGCTGAGGGACAGCTTTCACTTGCACTCATACTCCTTTGCTCTTCTCCTCAGATTTGTAGAAGGTATAAGAGCCATTCAGACAACAAGGGGAAATGTATCCTCTTACCACCCTGCCAGCTCTTTTCCCATCTTTCCAACCATGTCCCAGACTAGGAGGCAAGAAAGTAGGTAAAGAAAAGAGAGTTAGACGGACACTGTCAGCTAGGTCTCTAGGTGGAGAACTTGGTTGCCTCAGGCTGTTTCTATAGTCACAGAAAGTCCTTGAAATTAAGTAACATGTATCCAGGCCAAAGTCTAACATGCTGGGAACACATAAAGACATCTTGTAGGACATATGCATTTTGCAGCTGAAATGACTGCTGATTCCCAGGAGGATAAAGGTGATGTGCAGCCCCCTTAGTCCTGCCTGCTACTGCACTGAACATCCCTCTCTTCACCTCAGTATTGGCTTTCCATTCTGTAAACACAAATGAGTAAATACCATTTATGCTGATGCTATGTCCTTTTGGTGACTCACGTCCTCACAGCTTTAAATAAGACCTCTATAACATCAGCTGAGGACTGTTTCCTGAGACTGACTTACGTGCAGCTACTGCTATCAAACCAGGTGAAAGTCAAGTGCTGGGCTCCAGTGGAGAAGACAGCACATGAAAAAATAAAATACAATGCTGGACTAGTAAATATGACAGGAAAAAAGAAGGATGACATTATCATATTTTCTAATCCAAACACAGTAATTTATCTTTTAATTAAACAATAAACTATGTTGATACAGAGAACTGTACCTACCCTCTATGCAAATGTATTTAGGAAGATATGCAGCAGAGCAAGGGACAATTCCCTTCAGCCCACCAGATTTTCTGGCATGGGTACACTGTCGATGAGAGTGGAAGTGACATTAAATGTCACTGTAGCACCTCAAAATCTCGACAGATGAATCATCTGACTGCCCTTATCACACCACAGAGAAATTCTTTGTAAGTATACAGAACATGTCCTGAACTAGATCCAGTCCCACTGACCCAAACCCTTCTTCCTATGACATGCTGCCTCTTATGCTAGGTTTCACAAGGCAATTTGTGACAGAGGAGATGACATCGTCTTATCTGCAACATCTGACAAAAAAGAAAGAAATGGTGAAATCCACTCTGAAAATTGCTAGCTTGCAATGTGGTTAACCTTATAGACCACAATGATCTCAAGAGTAAGGTGGTAAAAGAGCAGATAAGGAAATACATTACTCGGGAATTTTCACTTCTCTCCACATACCCTCAGAACTGCCTAAGACACCACTAAAAGTGTAGCCTGGACCTCAAGTTCTTGTGTTGCAAATGAGCGTCTCTGCCAGCTGAAATTCCCCACTGACAAGGGCTTCAGCTGCTGACTCCTGAACTGCTGATACATCCACATATTGTACAAAGGAAGATGACAAGCCTGGTACCAAGTTTACACTCTTGAAATGCAGTCAGCTTCAGCAGCATCACTGTTGACTTTCCTTACAGCAAATAAAGGTTTCTAGGCTATGTCTTGAACTGCAGTGCCACACAGAACATTCCTTACCCTTTTTATAATGTTTTCCTTAAACAGCTTAATATGCCACTTCACTGTGGACTTACAGCATTATAACTGACAATAGCTTTCAACTTAAAGAGGCTCTGAGATTGTGTTTATAATTCAAGATATAGTCAAGACTAATAAACATATCCTTAATAATAACATAGCTGCAAACGTTAATACATGAAAAATACCTGTTATGAAAAGTATTATCAATAATTTTAGGAATAACATATATGCATAATGAATGAATTTTGCCCAGGGGTAATAGCTTGCATCTTGGCCTGATTTAGTATGGAGAAACTCTGAATTATAATGAAAGGCAGAATTATCACATAGAATAACCACTAGCTTTATCACTGCCTGGTAGGATCCTAAAACTGTCATCAAAATGTTAAAATTACACTCACTTAAATGATCTCTAAAATGCAAAACTATGTGCATGTGAATTTATTGCCCTCAGAATAATGTGAACTTCACCATCACTAATTTGTAAAACATTAATTATTCTGCTATAAAGATATACATCAAAATAAAACAAGACAAAACTTTAAAAGAGGGTAGGCTTGATAAAGAGACTTTACAAAACATAGTCTTGATTTTAAGCATGGATTAAATGATTTACCATTTTGAAAGGTTTGGGGGTTTCCTGTTTAATTTCTGAGGTATTTTTGTAACTGACAGTGGCTACTAATGGATAAAGGATTTTTCGTTTCTGAAAACTAAATTTGATTTGGTTTGTTCTGCTTTGGTTTTTTGTTTTTTTAATGTCAGGGTAAGAAGTTGAAAGTGTCTTCCTTGCTTTGGAAAGAAGTTCAAGCCATACAGGGCAATTGATCCCTGAGGAATGACTCAAGAATGGAGCTCCCTTAAGAGAGTATCTCTGTCTGCACATACCCAAATCAAATGGAATAATAAAATGGAGACAGGTTAAATATATTGGGAAAATAAGTGAATGTTATGTATGCACTGTTATACTTAAGTTTAGCATAGACAATATATAGTTCAGCACAAACCATCACATCTCTAGCAGTTCTGCTACTGTTAAAGATTTTATTGCACATAGTCAGTAAATCTGGTTTTCATCATCAAATGCCATTTAATTGCATTCAATGAGTCTTATTAATGCACAATATAGCAACGTTTTAAATTATATGGGCCCATAATGGATTGCATAAAATATAAACACTGTGCTGTTCATCAAAACCTTTCTCCTTGTATTTCACATTTACAACATTATTTAATTAAAACTACCTGTTAGAAAGAATAGATGGAATCTAGTCTTGTCTTTAGAGAGGCTTCAATGTATCTTTTAAGAGCCAAATTCTGCAAGGATCCCTCTACCCCTTCTACCCTTTCATATTTAATTTTAAGGCCTTAGGTTTTTAAGATTTCACACTGTAATTCAGCAAACATAAACATTTGCAGGTATGAAGACTAAAACAAAAATAATAGCTCATACATTAAGTGCCTTCTTCCATCTTGTGTGTTCACAAATTTAAGTAATCTTGTAATGCTGACAAATCTATAATGCAATATATATAAAGCGCTAAGAAACTGGAGAAGAAGGCACATGTACGTGCATGCAGTTTGCTTGCTTAATGGCAACAAAATAAAATAAAATTAAAAGAAGAGTTGGCAGGGGAATTCTTATGTTACCAATCTCAGTAAAATCCTGGAGAAAAAGTCAAACTCATAGAATATACTAATTATTTATCAGTTATTATTATTGTGAAACCCTCAGATATATTTGAAGGGTACCTGATCCAGGTGCCACAAAGCTCTCTAGTTTTTCCACAACTTCATTGGGTTTTCACCTCCTTACCTTACTTTTACAGCACTAGGGCTACTGTGAATCCGTAAGTTGCAAACTACTCCTGAACTGTATCATAGTTCAAGTAGGTTCTACCCACTATCCTCTAACAGGAAATATTTCAGCTCCAAAATAAACTCAGTTGTGTTGCAATTTGTTAGAAATGCTATCCTTTTCCACAAAATGCCCAATTCTAAAATACCCAACTACACTTTTCTTAAAAAAAAAAAGAAAAAGGAAAGGGAAAGAGAAATGGAAAGGGAAAGGGAAAGGGAAAGAGAAATGGAAAGGGAAAGGGAAAGGGAAAGGGAAAGAGAAATGGAAAGGGAAAGGGAAAGGGAAAGCAGAAAGAGAAAGCAAAAGCAGACAGGGAAGGGAGGGAAGGGGAAGGGAGGGGAGGAGAGAGGAGGAGAGGGGAGGAAGGAAAATAAGAAAATAAAAAAGATAAGCGTCTCTGCTGTACTCATCTCAGGCAAATTAGTTTCTTCAGAAACACGGGAGTATATTGGAAGAAACACTTGGAAATGATTGCTGAAGAGGAAGGTTGAGCAGGGTACACTTTCTAAGACATTGAAGAATGGAAGCAAATAGAAGTGAATGAACAAATTAATGATTAAGGAAGATTATTTTTTTTTAATTATTTATTCTGGAAGCTCTGTCCAGCTTGGCCTCCCAGGTTCGAACAATCTTTCACTGTCAACATATGCCATGAGATTGATTCAATTAAGATTAGCAGCACTAGAGAAAAAAAGTGGCATGGTTTACTTTTGATTAGTATCGTCTTTCCTCCCATCTCACAGTGGCTGTGACCCCTACCACAAAGGTAGTTTAAATTTATTAGATGATGAAAGTTAATCATTTGGCCAGTATGCAAAAGCACAAGAGGAAACAAGCTTAATCACCACTTATATTTTAGATGCTTTTATATCTTTGTAAGGATTCTCCTTTCGCCTTTCCATCTCGCATATTGAATTTAATTTACTTATGCTTAACTCTTATTCATATCTAAAATAGTGGCAGCGGTACAGTACTGGAGAAAAGGGGCAGGGTGCTGAATACAGTTTACCTCATGAAGTAGTGTAATTCCCAATATAATATACCTTTGAAGGTGGATTACTTTCCATCCATCCTGCATCTGAAGTGCTTTAAGAGTACTAAAGGACACTTAGCTCCCATATCACACATTAACAGGTAGATTACATTTGAAAATTAGTTATTCAGGGTGTTCATCTCCTTGCTGCTACTAACATAGCCTATATTTTCTGCTGGTACAAATGGGATAAACTGTCTTGAAAACAATAGCACCAGACATACTTAAGGTAGATGAGAATTCGACTGAAAGCCTGGGGTTTCTTTCATTACATCAGAATGAAGAAGGACATTAATTCTCATATTATTCATCCTAGATAAAAATGTTATGGCATTTTTTCTTTTTTGCACAGTCTCCTAGGACACAGAGAGATTAAATCACTTAAATTAGACAGGTATCCTAGGTTTCATAGTAATGCAGTAATAATAGGTAAAGAAGCACCATTTGCTAGTGTGGTTACATTTCTGTCATTGTATAAAAAAGCTTCATTCAGTTCAACAGAATATACCATAAGTTTAGTACATAGTTCACATATATGGTACCTTTACATTTGTAGAGCTGTCTCCAAATTAAAGGTTAACTAGCACACTTATTTTAATTAAAACCAGACAGAAATAACAAAATCTCACCTTTATCATACACATATAATCTGCAGACTAATACCAACAAAGTAGATTTTAGGACCATTGTCTTTGGCAGCAAAAGCCTGATTCTGACACAGCAGGGAAGCTTCTCCTGACTCATGCTAAGATTTCAATCAGGGCACAAAAGTTTACTCAGTAAAAGGTACTTATTTGCACTCCCGGTGTTTTATAGCTGCATACCTAAATCATAAAGTTTTTCCTGAGATACCTGGCGCAGGATCCTTGTTTGGGTCTGTGCCAAATAATACCGGTCAAGGCTTGAGGGGTAAAGGACATGAACATAGTCTTTCATCTTTCCCCAAATTCATATTCCAAAGCAGTTTCAGCAGTGAGTATAATGAAATCAGAAGTCTCAGTTCAGTCCCTAGTGGCATTAGTTCACATTATAAAATCATTACACATCATTTGACAATGTTGTGCACTGTTAGCATAGAGAAGAACTTGTTCTGTGTCTCTGGGGGGGGCGATCCCCACAGAAAAGATCAGGTTTGTGTGTGATGAGGAGGTGCAGCAAGAAGTGCAGCTGGCTGGCTGATAATGAGCACTTTGATGTTTAGCAGTTTTAGTCCCTTAACACTCATCAAAACCAATATTTGTCAGAATACAAAGAGGAAAAAAAGTCAAATTGTTGTTTTCTAAAAGGGCAACTGAGTAACATTTACCTAGTACAAGTTTAAAGGGAAATTCAGATGTTGGAAAATACATCGAATCTATTAAAACGCCTTTGTCTATTGCTATTCAAAACATCTTTGACTATTGCTATGCTGGAACTTCAATGTGGAAACATGGACGTTTTCCTATTTCTTTTTTTTTTTTTCCTTTTAAAAGCAGATTTACAGCATAACATCTGATCTCATACACTTGCCACCATGATACTTTCCAAAGGCCCTGAAAGACAATGGATCCTTCCAAGTCAAGGAAAGACTGAATCTTTGCAGACTTGGTGTCTAAATAAGCATCAGGGGGAATGCGAAAGCACAGATAGAGCCTGCCTCTCACAGCTTACAGCCTTTCCAGCAGACAGTGGGCTGTTTGTAGCCCACTTGCACAGCTTGCAACAGCGTATCTTTAATTACTAGGAAAGAACCCATCTTTAATTGTAGTCACAGAAATAAGTCTCTCTGCAGGCCATGGAGCATGATCTTTCTCAAGTGAGATGAGCTGCAATCGTAATTGGAATATGAAGAAGCAAGGACAAATCACTAAGCAGTTAATTAGCTCTGCAATTTTAGTTTAAAGCTATGTTGGCTTTTCAGCCATGGAGAAATCATTGATCACAAGAGCATGGCTGGAAGTATCTGGAGAGCTGTTAAAAAATCCAGTCCCCAGGGGTCACAGAGGGCATCATGATTGCAAAATTTGAGGATGGTAGAGTCAGGTAAAGCTGGATGGAAGCCACTGATTAGCTATAGCATGAGTACTTTCTCGTGTGTTCATCCTGTGACGGCTTAACTGATGAAAGTCAGGACCAGACAGTTGCCCTATGCCACATGCTCTCTTGTTCTATGCCTCCCTTCTCCTCCAGTAGGATGAAATGGCAAAGCAGAGGGTCAGATAGGAGCCAGGCCTATAACCATGCCGGGGAAAGAGGAGAGAGTAGTACAGCCACCCTACTTGGACAAGTCTAACCACAGCAGAACCACCACCGCCTTACAAAGCTACATGTTGTACAATCTTGGCTTTGACCTACCATAATAAGCATTGCAGCAATGTAAGTGATCTACAGCAGACTGCAAAACCTGTTGTCACATTCATTGACAGAATAGAGGGCTTTGTGTTGGAAAGAACAAGTCTAGATATCCGCAGTAGCCATCAGCCTAGGGACCACAAAAGCCACAGTTCAGGCCTTGAACTGCGGGCTTATTTGGAGGCATTTTCAAAATGCACTTCTTTCCATGTCATCCATTCTCAAACTCTCATTTTGTTTGGGCCTTTGCCTCATTTTCATTATTTTCTCTGAAACTAATATGCCATGATTCACTTTAGTTTTTAAGACTAATATTCTGAAACAGACTCTGTACTTGAACAGCCTGGGTTTTAAATAGAGCACCACTTACACTGATACAATAGAACCAGGAGACCTGAAAATCCCAGACACACTTCAGGTAACTACAGGCAGGTTTATCCACTGTTCATTTCAGTGCAAATATTTTTGAAACAAAATTAGGGAAACATACTAAAGAACTGATTGCTCCAAATTGCTCCAAGCCTCAGAACGTTTCTGCTTTAAATTGCTTCTCCAGCAGATGTAGTCTGGGGCTGGGGAGTGGGTCCCAGAGATATCTGGCTTCATTCACCATTCACTCTTAACCGGTGTAACAGTTTTATGGCCTTTCCCTAATGATCACCCATTGTGTAGTGGATTGCCAATTAAGGATTACTTAATGACAAAACAGAATAATTTAACCCCTATTCAAATGACAATGCCCAGAATTGCCCACGTAAATGTCTTGACACAACAGAGTCCTACAGAAAGTTTTTCAGCTGAATGAGGTAAATAACATTAACAAGCTATTATCCTATAGCTCTTCCTCCCCAGTTACAAAAGACTGACCTTTGAACTCTGAACTTTTTCTTTGACTGATCCGACTACTATAACATTTGTGTTAGTCATTTAAAACTGCAGGTGTAGCCACTTACAATACGCAATAAAATGTGTCTGCTTCAAGGGACGAGAAACTCGGGCTTGGAGGAACAAAACTGCAAGAAGCAGCAAGGGCATTTCAAAAGGATTAATGCCCCATAACTCTCTTGCAGCAATGGCAGGCCTTACAAAGTACTTCCCTTTGCTTCCCTTGTCTCATTGAGGGCAGTTTCTGCCAAGCGCTGCAGCCATGGCTGGAGCCGGACATCTCTGGCCAGCCGCTGGCTGGGAGATCTCCCCCTCATCTACAACGCCCAGCCTGCTGCTCCTCCACTTTTCAGTCACAGAGCACTAGGCTGGAAGGGACCTCAGCGGTCATCTGCTGCAACCTTCCTCCCTGGGTTGTCACCTGTGATTGCAATGTTTTGGATCCCGACTCTCACCAGCCGCCTGGTTTAAAGGTTACTTGCAAATGTTGCTTGTGTTGCTGAACTGTGCAAATACTCAAAAAAAATAGCACTGCACTGCTGTATGTAAGTACCACCAAGAAAGAAAGTACACAAATTTACAGTGCTCATCCAGTCAGGGAAAGCTAACAGCAATGTTTCAGTTAGATGACTGATCATAAGCTTATTAAAAAGATGAAGAGGCTGAGCATGACAGCAAGACATAGGAATTGATGGGCAGGAAGTCTGTAAGCACTTGCTATTTCAGTGAAACTTCAGGGAACAGACATCGGAAGAGAGAGGAAGTATTTTCAAATGAGATACAGCTCCTAAGGATCTGCAAAAGGCCAAGGAGCATTTTAGAAGCAACACAGAATCTAAAATCAGTGAATGTATTGCCTTCTCTAAATCGTAGCTGAGGTTTAGTGAGCTGACACAGTGTACTAGGCAACTGCTCTGCACCTCATTCTGTGCCTTCAAAAGAGAATGGAAAGACAATTTGCATAGCATCAATAACACAGTTCCAGGACAGTGAGATAAACAGCTTACAGTTTCCCTGTAATTTTTACACATTTTTTTAACTGAAGCAAATTAAAGGTAAGTGAAAAAATAAGTAAAATGTTAGCAATTTTTACTTGAATTTTCTGTCATTTTATGACTCTTGTGTTTACTTCCTAAAGACTTTCAAATTATGAGATTTCACAGATTTTCACTGAATTTAAACACTTATGTTGGGTTTTAAATCCTGACACATATATGTCTTTAAAATTGTTCCTATTCGGAACCTCCCAGCAGCAATCCAGTTAGTAAGTCTGCACATTGCTAACCTACCACATGCTATGATGCCAGAGAAGAGGAAGAAAAGGCTACAATGCAACTGCAGTGCTGACTGATTCAGGACTAAGAACTTCCCACAGTTCCTACTGTAAATGTATTGATCTCTAGTGAAGAATGGAATCACACTGCCATTGTTTTCCTCCCATCTTTCATTAGCTTTCTTGTGTTTAACATAAAACTCATCCACTCTGTGTACCAGAAGTAATTACAAACTTCACAGAATAGGTTGAATACTTCAAATAATTGCCTACATTGTCCCTGACATGACTAGCAAAGAGCTGAGGAAGAAGGACAAAGGAAGGTTTTAAAGAAGTCTAGGTTAATTCTATAGATGGACATCACATCAGTTGTCAAGTTTGGAACAGATACATTGGACACATCAATATGCACACCATGTAGATTGAAGTACTTCTTAGGCAAAAAAAAAAAAAAATCAAAATGTAATTTTGGGGTAATACCAAGTATTCACAATTGCTTGAAGCCCCCAGCTTCACTGTGAGACATGCATAAACCACGATCTCTCCCAACAGGCCTCTCCATTTCCCCTGTTGCGGGTGACTTGAACTATCTGGTGTCAACCGACCAACACTGACCACAAAGCCCCACACTGCAATGCTCCTGATCTATCACCAAATACAGATCTGACCTTGTCTTATCTTGGGCCTTTTGCTGTCGACATTTGTCACCAGCTCAAAACTTATTCCAGTCACCATCTCCGTTTACATTTACAGATACGTTTAAATTGATGGGGGAAAATGCGTTTATCTCCTTCAAGCAGCGCCTGGGTTTCAGGCGTTTGTTATCTCCAGTGTGAAACTTCGGCTGACGAGAACCAAAGCTTCCCACGCAGCACCTCCGCTCTGCGATGGAGGGCGGGATGAGGGCGGGATGGGGGCGGGATGGGAGCGGGAGCGGCACCGGGAGCAGCCCTGGGAGCAGCCCTGGGAGCGGACGCAGGACGCGGCTGCCTCCGAAAGCCGTACCTGGACCGGCGAATCTGCCTGCGCGCTGGCAGCTGGGTCTGTGTGACCAATTCAGCGTCTGGGAGTTCAACTAAAGGCAAAGAGTTTAATTGCGGGTAAACAATGCCGCATTAAGAAGCAATAAACACAGCAGTAGAGACTAAAAGATCAAGTATTCAATCGCAGATGTGGCCAGCTCGGTGCTTTCATTAACGGTCTTCCCCCGTCTGTACCTCATGCTTTGGCACCGTCAGCAGTTCACACGCCGTTTTCCCTCCAGCCCGTGCTCTCACCCTCAAACCCTCCTGGTGAACGAGCCGCGGGGTGCGCGCTACCGTGGCCTCGCCACTGCCGCTACGGATTGCCCCGGGGTGAGACGGCAGGATGCCTTCGCTCCGAAAGAGACAGAGGCGGAAGCATCAGCTCCAGGAGCTTGATCAGGCACCATCAAGCCTGCTAAACACCTGTGTTGGGTTTTAAATACTGACATGTGTCTATAAAATTGTTGGCTGTCTAAATGTGTCTGCCATACACCCACAACACGGAGATGTGTGCTGTCTGGGTCCTGACAGCTTGGGAACAAGGACCTGGCAGTTTCCTGGAATAATTACCCAGATTCTGACTCCCTTTAAGCAAGTTGCCTCAGCTTTCTGGGGGTAAATTGGTGGCAGTTGGAGCAGTTGCTACTATGACCACTGTATCATTCTCCACATGATGAGAAGAGTTCAATTCACGTGAGTAGGAGGCAGTGGGGATTATCTGCAGATCCTGTGAAATGGTAAAACACACAAGCCACCTGAATAAAGTATGCGAGGGGAGATACCAAATTCTTGTTCGTCATTTTGTTCCTCTGTTTTCTCTTTACTCCCGTTCTCATTGCTTATTGATTTTTGTTTCCATCTGACACATGAACTACAGCCTATATTAAGACAACAGCTGCTGAAGCATCAGAAAATTCAACATCACCATAAACCATAAAGAAAGCTGCTGTTTGATGACATCCATTTACCCCTCCAAGAAATGCCTTAGGAAACACAACCACTCCCGAAGAGGGACTAGTACTAGGTGGGTGGGCTTCAGAAAATGCTTCTCTGCATGTTGTCCAGTAGGAGAACCCCTTTCCAAAGCAGTGAGATGGATGAGCTGTCATCAACCCACTTCATACTCTGCTTTGCAGGACACTCATAAAATGGGCAAAAGACAGTTCTGGTTTGTTCAACACAAGATAAAAATGCATGAAAGGTGATTGACAGGAAGAAACTGGAAGTGTGGTAAACTAAACATACACTTCTGGAAACACTGATCTACTGGAATAACTCAGTCTTGTGTATCCTCTAGTTGCTGAAAGACTAACCACCACTTTAAAACAATTGAAATCCCTATATATTGTGAGTATAAGCTTTTAATTAATTTGTCATATTACAGGTATCAACAGCTAAGCAGAACTGGAGCTTAACAGTAATTTATCTTCAATCTGGTTTTGAGGCCAACACAAATATTTCTTCATTTCACCCTGCTTTTGACTCACTAAATAAGTAGAAGCAAAAGGGCCCAAACTAATGCTGGCATTAACATCACAAAAGGTGTACCTGGTTTAAATCGGTGGCACTGACTCTCCTTGTGCCAGCAGTGAAGCGGGATCCCTGTCCTGACTTGTGGCACTCCGCAGTTAAAAGAATTTAATGTAAGAATAATTATGAATGAATTCTCACATGAAATGACACAGGCAACAGGCTTTCATGGACCTAAGGCTGCATTTTGATTACTAGACAGAGACTGTTCCCCTTTCCCATTACAGAAAATGAACCGTGCTTTCTCAGCAACCCTACATACGTCATGCAAACCCTGCATAAAGGGTTCCACCAGGGCGCTCCCTGGGCTCTTGAACCCATAGTAGAACAGAAGGCCCTGGTCTGTGCTGACAGCAGGTCCCTCCCGCAATGCAAGTCATGGAGGGGGCTAGGATCCAGCTGGGCTTCTCCTCTTCCATGAGTAGGACACTCACCAATGCTAGTGGCAGTGCAACTGAATAGAGAGGTTTGAAACGAAACAAAACCCAAGAAGAAGCTACACTCATACCACCCCTCCCGGGAAAAAAAAAATAAATAAAAAAAAAAAAATAGGAAGGAACATGTGAGGGAATAAAGGACTTTCCCACTTTTTATGTCCAGTTTTTTCTGCTGGGATTATCACCAAGAATATTACCAAGGTTTTGGACTGGTGAACAGAGGCACCACTTGCGTTCACTTGACCATAGCATCAGCATTTTACAAACACGGCTTCTAGCCTAGGCTTGATGCAAGCATGTAAAGAAGGAATTTCCTCTGTCTTTTGCCATTCAGCCATTTTGCAATTCAGTCTCCAAAATCCAGATGCTCAAGCCCAGGAAATGATTCCAAAAGGGCAGAAATATTCGGCAGATACTCAAGTGAGAGATAACCCTTCTGAGACTGCTGATCCATATTTGTATTCTCCAGTTTATTCAATCTTCTCTGATTTTTCATTAACTCTTCACTTTTTAATGATTGTAATCCCGGAGCTCCCCAGGCTCACTCACTACACAGTCTGTCCCTAGAAATTATCTCCCTCTGCCTTTTCTAAAAGCTCTCTCACAAACAAACAGATCGCTCCAGTGCTGCACACACATATCCATGTAACTAACACAATTTGCGAATTTGCCAAAGGGCAAAAAACTCTAAGCTCCCTTTATTTGCCTTGCTGCTGAGTGATCTCAGCCCCAGTGACTAAGAGTTAAGCAGCGAGCTGTGGGGAGATGCCATGCTGAAGTTAAACTCACCTCAGCTTCAAGCTGCAGAGCTGCCATCTTGCTAATCAGCTTTAATTTAGCTGTCTCATAGCTTCATAAGTAAATAAAGACTTACTTAGTGTCAGAAATATCAGTATTTAAGCAAGGAGTTAAAAAAGTATGGTAATTAAAAGAGTGCCACAAGTCACAGCTCTGTGCAATCCTAACAGATTGTAGGGTTTGCCTTTTTGAACCTCTCAGCACGTTTAGAAACTTGAGTAAAACAACAAAAGGTGTTAATAGCTTTAAGGGGAGCACCATGCTGATAGATTACCCATTATGGTTATCCACTCAGAGTGAAATGGCAAATAGGTTTGATCAATTCGATTTTAATGTAAAGTGGAACTCGAAAACCCCAGCAATGAGCATAGAGAAGACCTTTTGTTGCTAATGTGTCTGGAAAACC
The DNA here is from genome assembly GCA_009867235.2 of Psittacus erithacus. NCBI lineage: Eukaryota > Metazoa > Chordata > Aves > Psittaciformes > Psittacidae > Psittacus > Psittacus erithacus. The sequence goes on from WYDI02017406.1 coordinate 106,839, forward strand.
CACTTAATTGAGGTCATAATAATATTAGCAGTTATCACCATCAATAATTCAGCCTTATTTATTACTACACGATAAAGTTCTGTCAAGCAGGAATCTTTCAGGCTTTGTTATACATGCTAACATGAAGCTAGCTGTTGGATGATTGGTATATATTTTACCAGCTGCTCAAAACTGCTGGATAGCAAGAACTAATGATATTCTTCCTTGGTCCTTGCATTACACAATAGTTAATTTGCTGTATGCAGAAATTTACGTTGCAAATATAATAGTCCCACATAAAGTATGCGTAATAAAAAAAGCATTATATATGAAACAGCGACTGACTAATCTTGCCTGAGCTATCTGTCATAAGGAAAACAATTTCAATTCCTGCATGATTTAGTACTCTTGCAGCAGGAGAAACATAAATTCTGCCTCTTCACACAGCTTCAGTCACCTGTGATTAGTTATCTTTAAAAAAATTTAAGCGAACATAAAATTGTACAATTATAGATGCGAACTCCAGTGTTAAAATTTAAAATGTATTAGTCTCGTAAAATGCCTCATTAATCTCTGTGTCTTAAAGGACATACTTGTCCAATAATGAGCCCAATGCAGAAAATACGTGTGTGATGGTGGATGGGGGCATTTCAGCTCGCAAGTATGTTTTTTTTATCTTAGAATCATTTTATTCCTACAAAATCTGTTTGCCAAACACAAAGACGTTGTCAGTGACAAAGTCAATAGTAGTTCTTTGGTCATTAACTATGGAAATAAGCTGTTTTGAAGAGATTAGTTTTTCCTTATACAGGCTATTCATGGATTTATAACAGCTATATAATTACTAATTGGAACTGCAACCAGAAAGGTTGGGCAGGAATATTGATCTCTCCCTGTCTGCTAATGACCATTTCTCCCCTGCACTGATGGCAGGAAGCCTTCCATCAGGTTTTTACCACCCTCCTTAAGAAAAAAAAAAAAATGTAGGGAGAAAGACATAAGAAAAGAGAAATAAAAGTTCATAGGGCACCTGTGAAAAACTAAGCTTATCCCACTTAGGGACTATCGGTGCTGAGATTTCGGAAGCCCAGATGTGGGGCGGAACCAGTGTTAGTTTGGGTGGGGGCCTCAGAGGGTGTGCGCATGAGGGGTGATGGATGCGGTCCCTGAGCGGGAGGGAGCCAGCAGCCCCTCGGAGAGCTAATCCACTTGGCAGGAGTGAGATGGCTTCTTGAAGGAGCTAAAGTAGACTGACACAATGGCCTGCGAGGCATTAAAATGTAGAAATTAAAAACTTAAATTGCATGGACGGATTCTTAACCTCAGCCCTCTGGCAACACAGTGATGTGTCTTCCCTTTTCTTCTCTCTCACCCCTTCCTGAAAGTGCCATGCACAGTAGATGTATTTTTTTTTTCCTGATGCCTCCCTGATCAGACCTCACTAATTCGAGGTGCCAGCTCCTTGCCGTACACAAAGCCGTTAATGACGGCTGTAAAGCGTCTGAACGTTTTGACTGCCTCAAAATATAACCTCGCCTTCTGCTCCTTGCAGTGCTGCCTCTCTCAATGGCCGTATCCAGAGCACATCTGGATCCATGGGTTGGCACCTTTTGATCCTGCACATGTAGCAGCCGCAGGGGCGCCTGCCTTTGCGAGAGGGGCTGTGCAGGTTCCCCGCCCAATTTGAATGAGAAAGGTGTTCTTAAAATGGACAAGCAAATGTTCAAAACGATTTGAAACTGTGGACCATTATTGTTTGCCCTAGAGCTTAAGTGGATGTGGGTCCTATTTCTTTTCCTGAAACGCAAGTCATCCTTAGGCTCAACAAACTATCACGCTGTTCATATTAACGGGGCATCGCTCAGACAGTCTGTAGAGCTGCCAGAATAGACGTCTTCTTCCCTAGCTGGTGGATTGATTTGGGGTTTTTGTTGTTTTTAAACAGCGTGACATTTTAAAAGTTATTAGAGCATTAATGCTGCCTTTTTAATGAATAAAGCTTTATAAAACTACTGATACAGAATTAACATAAGTTTACCTTTGAATGCGAGTCTCTCTCTTTTTTTATTTTACTACCCATTACTTCATTAAATCAACACTGAAAAAGACTAGCCTTGCCAAATTTCTCACTACACATTCAACTGTTTGCCCATGACAGCATTTGAATGTGCTTATTATTTCTAGCAAAGCCCTTATCATTTTCGCTGTGAAATTTAAATCACCCTGATCCAACTCTTCTTAGCTAAAGTCAGCTTTATCAACCACAAGAGATGTGGGATTTTAAAAAGATCTGAGTAAATTCACATTGTTTGGATAAACTCATTCAGAGGGTTAAGCAAATGAAAGCTGAAATAGATATGTATTCCAAGGAGGTTATGGACTGCTCAAAACCAAAGAAGTTAAAGCATAATTAGAAAGAAAAAAAGTTAATGGAATCAGTGTCTTTTTACGAGGGCATTCACTGCCCAGGTTTTGAATTGGTATTTCTGTGTCTCCACAATGATTTAGGTGAAAAGAAAAAAAAACAACAACTGTTTACACAAAAATTTATTTTTTTCTCTGCAATCCAATCTGCTATGCTATTTGGTCAGTGCTGTGCTACAAAAATGTGAAGGGCTACATTTATGCATTATCCCACAATTTAAGTAACTGTGAATCATGTATATTTAAAACCATCTCTCTGTAGTTTTAATTATCTCAGTCTGCAGGGACAAAATGCAGCTCCCATGCCTGAGACCGAAATGAAAGTGCTGCATGCTGACAGCTAAGATGTCTGTCCTTGCTTGTTGAGATTTCCTGTAAAATTTGCATTGAAAAGGCAGCTTTAAATATACTTAAAATAAAAAGAGCATTTGCATCTAATTTGCTACACTTGCAGTATTAAAGTTTTATCTGAATAAAGACACGTCAAATGGATTTATATAGTTAAGCTGATAGCTTTTACAGTCAACACAGTAACATCAGCTAAATTCAACAAAGTAATGGCAGCAGCTAATGGCATTTATTAGTTTATCATCATTTACTTAAAAACCATAACACATAGCATTTTATTTTCACATTACTGTTTGTGATTCCTTGACTCAGTTTGTATTGATATGACAAATTATGGCAGAAAGTGACATTTATCTTACAGGGTTTTCCAAGCTATAAATGTTGGCTTTAGTGGGAAGCAGTTGAACCCTTGCCACACAATGGTTTGAGCCATGCTAGAAACAACCATCTTCAAATAAACACATTTGGCAACCATTTTAAAATACGATTGTTGCTTGTCTGATAATGACAGAAGGGGTTTTGTTACTGATAAGGCTCTTATTACAAACCACTGCCTATGTAATCTACAGCTTGATCACAAAAAGTGCTAAGCGCATTCACCCCAACCCAGCAAAGCGCTGAAACATTAAGCTTTGTTTCAAAGATATGCATAATAGCAAGCAAGTCTTTTTACAGTACTTCTGCAGATGTCAAAGAACTTCACAAAGAAGATAATCACTGCTTTCACAGAAGGAAACTGAGGCTGAAAGAATAAAAATCACTTACAATACTGCACTGGGACATGAGGTTGTGAGGCCCAATTTGGTGTTCTGCACAGTGTTTTACAATCTTATGCTCTTGCTGACTTAGAAATGTCATCAGTTGTTCAAACTTCAGTGGAGCTACTTGCCAAAAGCACATTCTTATGATAAAGATTGTTGAAGGGGCCTGAATATTACCAAACAGTCTTTTTGCTGTAAGTCCATGGTAAAAAAGTACGGGTTATGAATTATACTGTCAACTCTGCTATAGTTCCCTGTTTTCCCTCTTTTTAATAATAATTACTGAGGCCTAAAAATTTACCAGGAAATACTAAGCAGTATTTTATTGACTCCATAAAAACTAGGCACCCACAGAGTCTGATTTGTAAATATTTTGAGTGCGGACACCTACATGTCATCACTCAGTTTTACAACTGCATTTGAAAATAACATCAAAAGTTTCCAATCATGAGATCTACTCTCCTCCTCCATGACATTTATGCCTGTTCTTCAGTGGAACAAAAAATCCCAACTGAGTAGGAGACAGGGCTCATTTTCAGAACTACCCATGAGGGTCAACATTCTTGCTAACCAGGAGGCCCATGTCTAATTCCCCATGTCATATCCTAAACCTTTAATTCCAAAAAGATCACCAGCTTCTCTTTTTTTTTCTGGTAGCAAGTATTCCCAAGAAAAGTGGCAATCACAAGTCACATTTGGCACGAATTTGAAATGATCGTGCTTTGTTCATGCCATTTATTATAATTCTCCCATACCAATGGTCTTTGTTCTTCTGTGTCCTCACCCTGAACTCTGGCTTCTATTTCAGCACACATTTCTAATTCCCTATTACTGAGCTGAAGAGCACAAACCTCTGGCTCACCAGAACAGCCTGAGACAGCTGGAGCAATGGATTCTGAGGCATACCCATCCTTCTTGAATCTCCATCTCACAGCTGGCCAACTTTCTGATGTGTAACTGTCAGATCAGGCAAGAAGCAGCGACAAGGAACTAAAAATTTTATTGACCTTCGCTTGAAGCCCTATGCTGACCTCATTCAATTCAATAGAAATTCTGTTTTTATTTTAACAGCAGCTGGATCAAGTCTTTACAAGGCTTCATTTTACTGAAGAGTACTAATGAAAAATTACTGCAAAGATTTATTTTGGGGAAAAAAAATGCTGAGTACAAATGTTATTTGTTTTGCTGTACAGGCTCCCTTCCTGCAGCTCAAGGAACATAGCTGTAACCTACTAAAAATTCATACCATACTTTACAGCTATATCAGTCATACTGGACAGAATGACAATCCCAGACAATCCCACTGTGCCACAGAGACAAGATGCGTTCTCCTTGGGGCTGGAGGAGGGAGACAGTGCCTCTAGAGTTACTCCTCTAGTGGACAATATTATGACGCAAGTGTTCTGAAACAAAATCCCAGAATCAGGTAGCTACAGTGCTGCAAACAGCATCAATGCTCAAGAAGTAGGGCAGCTTAAAGAAGGAGAGAGAGTTGTATTCAAAGGCAGAAAGAAGAAAAGCAACCTCTTGGTTTCCATCCAAATGCAAATAGAAAGCCAACCACAGCTGCTGAAGAACTGGTTCCTGCCAGCTCCACCTGAGAAACAGGGCATTTTGCACAGTAGTAGTTACAGCCTCCATATGTCTTTGCGGTTCAGCCCCTAAGCAGTTTAGTTTGACCTGAAAACACCAGGGCATGGGAGAAGTTTCCCATCCCCGATCACATACGTGGGCAGAAGGAGCTGTTCTGAGTGCTAATCCCTCCAGAGTAACATGAAGTGAAGCAACCTTACTAAGTTCGCATCCTTTCAGTTGCTTCTCACTATGTTAGGGTGAGTTTTCCTTTATTTCAATCTTCTTATACTTCAAGCAGCTCATTTGTAGTTTGTGCTAGCAATGGCTGCTCTCCACTTTCATTCTCCCCCACTGAGGGTCTTCCTACCCCACACAGGAATGAAACAACAGCACCCCAGCTGGTGTCTATACTGTAGCAGGCATGATAATGTCAACCAGATATAGGGCCACATCCTCAACCGATGCAAATGATCCTAACTTCATTTACTTCAGTGGAGCTTTTGGTGTTTTCTATCAGATAAGGATGTGGACTTCAGCATTAATCATGTGCAGAGCAAAATCCCACCATTTCAAGCTTCATTATGAAACAAGTGCTACATTAGCACTAAGCATGGAAAATCTCAGAATTTCCCTTTAATGATCTTGAAGATTATGTGCAGCAGGAAAACTGAAGAAGTGGAAAATCTGTCATAAATATCACTGAATATTTTTAATAGCTGAAATCTAGGCTTTCTTTAACACTTCTACCTGAAAAAAATAGAGACTATTCATTAACTGGGAAGCAAGGGAATTGGTTTGTCATTATACCATGCCTGTGAGACAGAACACAATGGAAGGACAAAGTTCTCAGACCTACAGACAGCATCAACTAGGAAAAAAGTAGATGGGCAAGCACAGTCATATTAAAATATACTGTGTATTAATATGTAAATTACCCTGAAAAATCTCAGGATGTGCTTATTAAATATTGGCTGTTGCAGCCTGTTCTTTTCTTATCCTTGACAAAACCAAGTGACTACACATCATCTGATGGCAGCAGGAAATACCTGCGATGGTGACTTGTTTTCCAGTACCTCTAGTGACAGCTGGAGACAGCTTACATGAATGGAGTCTGCAGTGGACTCCCCCTACTCCCTGATTGTATTTGTGTAGTGGGTGCATAGAACACTATAATTCTGGTAAGGCATCAGAGCTCTGCCGCTTGAATTGACTGTTACGGCTTTAACTTTGCAATGAAAGAAAAGTTCCCCAAATCAACCTTAACACCATTTTCCAAGCCCTGGTCTATGCTCATGCACTACCCTAGTGTGCTCTACCACAGGTGTATCTCCCAAGAATATCTGAGGTTGGCTTAGGCTTGAAGAAAGACCTCTAACACTATTCTGACCTCAGAACAAGAAGTGGAATCCCATTTCCTCTCAAAGCAGCCATGGAGATGGAAGGCATTGCAGCTTTGCACAGTCTCAGCATGTTCTTATGAGACTAATCCATACTGACACAAAAGCTTGAGAAGTGCCCATGTAATGAGAATAATGCTTGACAGGAAAACATAAAGAGCTAGTCAAGAAGGTTGTAGTTGTGATAGTGTTCCTACAAGAAGATCAACTTACTTTCTTGGATGCAAAGGTTGTGAGAAGTAAAGGCATCTTCTCTCTTCCACAGGAGCTGGAACTCTGCTATGAATTTCACATTATTTGCTAATAATAAAAAAAAAAATTAAAAAAGAAAAAAATGTTGTGAATGCGTGTATTCTATGGGAAAGGAATAAACCCAGTATGTAGTGCTGAAGTTTTTAACAGACTTGAAAGGTTCACAGGAAAAAAAGAACTTGCAAGTACTGCAGCTCTACAAAAAATATCAGCTCATTTTGGTTGTATTGGGTGACAGAGGAGTTTTTTCTTTGGCTAAATTTCATTATACTCTCAAATCTTGCTGCCATGCATAATTTGATTTGCACTTGTCTCTTGTCTAAAAAAAAATAAAAATCTTCGTATCTCTATTTCCTCAAAATTATCCTTACCCTGCAGAAATCTTTTGATACAGGGAAAGCAGCCCTTTCTTCTCTCTTTCACTCAGCCTGTTAATGAAAACTTTGGTGTCTTTTTGGAGTCAAAGTTTTGCCAAACAAAAAACTCGACAACAAAACCCTTGTGAGAATGAAAGGAATGAATATGCAAACTACACAACCCCAAACAGCCAGATAGGAAGAATAACAATAGAGTTGTAATTAAAACATTGCCATTCACTTTATGGACTGATTGCATGCTCCCCTTCCTCTCTTCCTTCTGAACCAGTCTTTCATTTAGAGCTGGAGAGAGCAACAGAAATGTGCTGGTCTCAGCTTCTAAGCAGTAAGGCCTAAGACTTACAAAGGAAGTCAGTTCTGTCCATGCATGCCTCATGAGCTCCCGTGTATGCGTTTACTGAAGGATGGTTCCCACACAGCTGTTACACTGCATTTTAGAATACCAAGATTCAGGTCTCAAGAAACTGTTTTCCTCACTTATCACCAAATTATGTGCTGAGTTGAAAAAACTATATTCAGTGATCTTCTAATCAGTCTTTCCTACTACAGTCTACTCTATTGTCTACATTTGAGATAATGAATATTAAAATTGCACAGTTTATCCCACAGGGTGTTTTTCAAATTATACAGTGCACAATAGATTTTTTTTTTTTTTCTGTTGAAATTCCGCCTTCTTTAGGGCAGAAACACAGGAGATATGGATGAGTGGAACATAACACTGCACAGCAAACAGGGGAGGAGAAATCCACACCAAATATACCAAGGCAAACCTTTAATCTAACAGAAAAATGAAAAGGTTGGAGGATTTTTGCAGACTAATTTGATATCTTCAGACACTGTGCACAAAATCAAACATGTCTGTGTATAAACCACAGCTGGTCAGATGCATGCAGAAAGCAGGTTGTGTAAACAGTGACAGAATCAGCAAGTTATTGAAGTTGCACATATACGCATGCAAGAGACAAAGGACTGCCTTATTCCTATATGAAGAAAACAAGCATATACTTACATTTTTAGGTCCAGAAAACAATTCTTTCCCTGAACTACAGAATATAGCCCCAGGGAGGTAAAAGGCAGCATCAGCCTGGCAGTGTACCCAGCACATCTGGAAATGTCTGTTCTCTGGAAACCTGGGAATGACACTGTAGATTGGTTTTATAATAAAATTATTTTCATTTATTAAATAACAATTTTTTAGAATGGCAAAAATTCACAAAGAGTGTAAATATGAACAGAATTTTTGAAACTGACCCAGATCAGCAAAACTCCTGGTGGGTTCGGTGAAAGAAGAGTCCCTCCCTGAAGATGTCTTTTCAAAGATTTTAAAAACTACTTCAAGCAACTTTCAATGCCAGAATCAAAGAGAAAGTATTTTTCAAAAGCCTATCCTGAACTCCTTGTCCATTTGTAATTAGATACACAGAAAATTTAGCTCACACTTCTATGCCTTTTTCAGCCCAGAAGAGAACCTCCAACATTTCATCTAGCAACCGGAAAGAGAGGCTGCTACGGGTGAGGCAGATATGGAGGGTGTGTACATCTGTGCCACGCAACTTCAGTGGTAGATCCACACCCCCTTTCCTCCCACCCAGAACTTCTCTATACATTGCAAGATCAGGCTTTTTTAAAGAAATGGGAAAATACAGTGTATAGTGTTAACTTTCCTCCTTCTTTAAGATATACTGTACAGGTCATAACTTATCTTTTTTAATAAAAAAGAAATAAATTTACCTTTCGAGTGTCATTTCTGACCACTGCTGCCCCTTTGCTAAAGCCACAGGGCTTCACGTAGACAGCCTGATGGAATTCCAGTTCACAGCTTAATTTTCCTCCTGATAAAAGAGACAGAAAGTTTCTTTCAGTAAAAATAAAATTTAATACGGTGCGCAAATTTGGTATATTACAACCTCCGACCTCAGCTTAATTGTTCACAAAGGGCTAACGGTACTCCTGGCAAGTAAATGACTTCTACAGAGTGTTGCAACTCTGATAGCTCAGGAGAAGGGGAGCAGCAGTCTGACAGATAATCAAAATTTTTAATGTGAACCACAGTGAGAGAGGTTATTCAGGGCACACCCAGGCTGTAGGAGCCTTCCACAGCTGCTGTGATAGGTCCTTAGGACAAGAAATGCTGAAACATCATCCTCACTCAACTTTGGTAAGTGCTGCTGCTGTTAGTGACCAACCAATGCAGAGTCTGACACTTTACAGCAACAGACAGCACTGATCAGAGATCTACAGGGACAGAAACATGGTACTTAAATTTCTTTCAGGCCAAACCTGCTCCCAGTTCCATGGCCTTCAAGAGCTTTTCTTGAAGTTTGATGAGGAACCGTGGAAAACAATACAAAGACAAAAAGAAAGGAGTCATGTAAAAACATCCATCATGGGCCCGTGGTGGCTGACCTTTTAAAGACCACTGCAGAGAGCAGGATTTTAGTGAGGCAGCTGGGTCTGCCGCTGCTTGCGCAGGTTGCTAAAGGGCCACAGAGGACAGGGCAAAGGGAAGGTGGAAGAAAGGCAAGAGGGAAGAAGCATTGTTTGCCCTAGCTGTTTTGATTTGAGAAGTTAGGGAAGGACCAAATGTTTTACATTATAATACACACTCTGCCTTACTGTCTGCCAAAACTGAACACTGCACACTCGGGGTAGACACAATGTATAATTTATGCTTCTTGGTTAAAGTTATACAACTCAACTTCACATTGCTTTTCCTACTGAAACTCACTGAAACTTGTATTATGACGGGTTGACCTTGGCAGGATGCCCACCCAGCCGTTATCTCACTCCCTGTTCTCTGCAGCACGGGAGTAGAAAATATGGTGGAAAAGCTCATGGGTCAAGGTAAAGACAGGGAGATCACTTACCAGTTACTGCCACAGACAAAACAGGCTGGACTTGAGGAAAGTTAATCTATTTGCCAATTAAAATAGTTTTGGATAATAAGAAACAAAACCTAAAACACCTTCCCCCATGCTACCCCATTTTCTCAAGCTCAATTTTGCTTCTTTGTTCCCAGCTCCTCTACTTCCCCCTTACACAAGCAGCAGCATGGGGAGCAGGAGGTGCAGTCAGTCCATAAATGTTCTTTTCTGCGACTCCTTCCTTCTTACACTTTTCTCCTGCTTCAGTGTGGATCCTTCCATGGGCTGCAGTACTTCAGGAGAAATCTGCTTCTGCATAGGCTTTCCATGGAAACTGTAGCTCCTGCCAGGAGAATGTGCTTCTGTGTAGGATACCCACAGGCTACAGCTCCTTTAGGACATGTCCACCTGCTCCATGGGCTGCACTGCAGGTATCTGCTTTGGCATAATCCTCCATGGGCTGCCAGGAAATACCTGCTCCATTTTGGTCCATTAAGTAGGCTGCAGGGAAATACCTGCTCCATTGCCTGGAGCACTTCCTCCCTCTCCTTCTCTGACCTATGGTGCTTTCAGTGCTATTTCTCACACCTTTTTCCCTTCATTCGTCCCTGCCTGTGCTGCATTCTGCCCTTTCTTAAATAAATTTTCAAAGAGCTGCCACCAGCTTCACTGATGGGGTCAGTGGTGCCCTGAGGTGGGTCCACTGCAAAGGCAGCTCCAGCTGCATCTGGCACAGGGCAGCCCCTAGTCTCTTCTCACAGAGGCCACCCCTGCTACCAATGCCTGGCCACAGACACCTAGTACAGATGTGCAGCACATGGGCAGCTTACTAAGCTGACTTTCTTCCCCACATGCTGTCCTGCTGAAGTCAGCAGGGACATGTGACACAGAGCTGGTGTGGGAGGGAATGAACCCATGGAGTTTAAGGGACCATACTGACAATACCAAACAGGTCTTTTCATTCTCCTTGTACTGGGAACACACAAAGGAAGTTACTTTGTGGTCAGCAAGAGCGTAACCTGGTTTAGCTTGTTGTTGCTATTGTATTGGACAAAAGCAGGAAAGTCACATAGGTGTCCTGGCAGTTGATTTGATAGCTAAAGGAGAGATGGGTCAGGTCAGAATCTGCTGATCTGTAGTCTAAAGCAAACTGAAACCGGTACTATTCTCTTTCCTCCAGGATATCAAGAAACCAGCAGCAACAAAAAACATTTACTTTCTCACTGCTAACCTGGGTAGGATTTTGAAGCTGTTCAATATCATGAAAAGAGCATACCTATCAAAAATACAGTAGCAGTGTGCACACATCTGTAAAGGGAGAGCACTTACTGAAGTGCTGCACTGTGCCTGCGTTAACATCTTATCAGGCACAGGTCGTTAGCAGATGTATTCATGCAGATAGTGCTGAACGCTGGTTCCTGCTCCTCCCAATTCAGTGTGTGGGGTCAGCTACATCAAACAGCTCCCACAGAGAGCACTTGCAGCCCCCAGAGACCAGCAACAATTGCATTTGTTCTGGCAACTGCCTCTCACCCTCAGAGTCTGCTCCACAGAGGGTTGCCACTCGCGACTGAGGCTCCCAGCACAGAGGAACCCAAACTGTGTTCAACTAGAAAAATGAATTATAAAACCCACATGCTTGGTGGAGAGGGTAAATGCTTGATGTCTCTTCCCCAAAACACGGAAGATGACAGCAATCTCCATTCTACCCGGCACAGGTACTCCCCAAGCCAGGGAAGGATTCAGCCTCTCCAGGATCACCTTTGCAAGCGCCACAACCCAGGAGCAGTACCACTGCCCTAGCGCACTGACTGTGCTATGCACCATTAACGACCATGTTGTTTGGCTCCTTGACAGGCAAAGGGGTGATGAAAACTATACCTGACCTCGTGTTGGTGAAAGACAGCTGACCTACCTATGCAAACCAAAGGGAAAGAATGCTTTTAGATGAGAGGACGTCATAACTAAACATAGCCAAAATCTCCAGCCTTTTCCTAAATTAGGGATGCTGGTATATCCAGCAGCCACTACTGCTACTGGTTGCCTCAGTGTCACTGGAAAGCAACCACCAAAGCCTTCAGAAGTTCATATTTCACTTTTAAAGCTGAGGCTATTTTAGCTAATGCCCTCAAGGCAATTGTCTGGTCAAATGTCAGAGTTTATACTGCTGGCTGAAATCTCTATGTTTATGAGATCTCTGCAGTTTGGGAGCCACATTAGACTCCACTTGAGCTTCTCATATTATACCATGTTGTGGATATCCTCTTTTTCCTCCCCTTCTGCTTGGAACACTTCTCAATCTCCTTTTATTCCTATGAACCACTGAAAATCTCTCTCTCTCTATGTATGTCATGCTTGAATATGAGTTTCATTGATGTGGGATTTTCCCCCCACTAATTCACTTATTAAAAAAAAAAATTAAATTCAATTTATGTTGTTTCCATACGCTTTTCAGTCTAACATCCTGCAAACTGGTAATTGATTTACTTTTTCTTTAGCAAAACATTGTCTGGATTTTGGTCTCTAATGTCTAATGCCAAGCTTCAAACTTCATTTTAACTCTTTGATCCTCAGGATTCCCCTTCCTTTTTATCTCTCTGAGCTCCCTGGTTTTTTTTCCCAGCCATTGCAGTACTGACACAAGGGCTTAGCTCCTTTGTTCTGATACAAGAACAGTGCAAGTGTTACCTGTTGCTGTGGATTAGCTTTGGTAACTGGCTTCCGTGTGAGTTATGCCCTGCGCATTTTCATAGGCTGTCACGGGGCTGATGGCACATTTGTGACACAATGCTCGTGTAACTGGATCTAAGGTATTTGGTGCCTTACATATACATTCAAGTCATGCAGCTTGAAGGCATTTATTGGTTTGCAAACTCTAATAAAAAAAAGCCCCACATTTCAACCACTGTTCTAGAGCACTTACTCCTCTGCCAGACCTGAACCATTAAACCTTTTTGCTATTTTTCATAGCAGTGGGTTTGCACTCATGTTTTTAGTGTCTCCTCTAGTTGGGGATCTCTGTATTTCTGAGTGTCATGCCACCTACAAGTTAGTATCAAATTTCATGCACTGTTAATCTCATTTAACTTGTTCAAAGACCTCAAAGTGGACACCAAAACTATGGTTTTAACGGAGGACTTATACTTGGATAGCAAAGCTGAACTGCTATACCATCTGGAAGAACAGCACTGACGATGGCAATGGATATAAATATGAATATCCTATTGCAGTCTTCTTTCTAAAGCTTTTAACTTGTATGCTGTACACTTTATTTTCTTAATAAAGGTCACTCCTAGAGCAGGCTGCATTGAACACTCTCCTTTACAAGACTGAATCTAAATAATGCACTATCTAATGAAAAGCTACCTCTTTAGACATAGAACAGAGCAAATCCACTTTCTGGTTTCCACAAAAAAGATGGTGTTTAGGACCCCCTTACCTCATGTTGCCACTCTTTTGTGCACAGTTGTGTGACCAGCCGTGGCACACGGCTGCAGCAGCTCGGCACCCACTTCACGTACACACAAGAGCTCCCACCATTCCTCATGCAATTGCAGCATGTAATTGAAATAGGAGAAAGTAAAAGGAACATTTCAGTTGTAAGAGAGAAAGGGCAAAAAGGTTCACAGTATGCTTTTTCCTTCTATAGTCAACGTTTAGCTTTTTTAGCTTTGTTCTCCTTATATTTCTTCTAGATCTTCCCCATCCTTGGGAAAGTAACAGGTACCAGATGCTGACAAGATAACACTAAGCTAGGCTCAGAAGTTAAATTTTCATTATCTTTTATATAATGAACATCTGTACTTTTTCCGTTTGTCCAACCAAGTTCCACCATTCTGGGGTTTTTTGTTTTGATTTGTTGTTTGGGGTTTGCTATTGTTGTTTCTTTTTTTAGTATTACCGCCTGACACCCAAGTATCAGATAAAGATTCTAGTGCCATCCCATCTCTAGGTTGAAATAAAAAAAATTAAAGAAACAGTGTAAGGCTCATCACACACTTGTTATTAAGTCAAAGCTGGATTCTAGTGTTTGTGTGAGGTAGAATTATCTCATTCTTTTTGTCTGTGTCTTTCTGTGATCCAGCAGTCAAGTATGTGATTGGATTTCAGCTCAACAAAACCTTAAATTACACACCTATTGTGCCTGAGCTAAGCCTAGTTTCACAGCACTGGAGAAGGCTCCTCACTGCTCTTTTGGCACTGTTCGATCTGGCTTCTGCTATCCTCCGCAGGTTGATGAATGAGTAATAGGATTAGAAAGTCTCATCCCTGAAATGCTATAATTGTCACATTTGGTGAATTGACAAAAAGCATGGGTGATGGAGAGGTGCTCTGTAATGTAAAGTCGTATGTTCAACCTGCACTCACTAACCAATGCTAAGAGAATGGGAGGAATAAAAAGAATCCCTCCAGCTCTCCATTTGCCCAACATAGACAGACATCTGCATGTTCTAAATTAGCCTTCTATGAACAAGTTTGTTGGAAGGTAGAGTGCTCTGCCTCTTAAAGGATGTTATCTCCCTGCAAGGAAGATGATATACTTGTTGATTCTTTGGTTAGTGCAGGAGATTAAAAAGTCTAGGAGGGCTGGGAGCAGAGATCAGACTTTCCTATCCTCTCCAGGAATCTTAAATTCAAAAGATCAGGGGAGAGATTTTCCACCAGGCAAGCAGAAAAGCACAGCTCAAGCCACAACTCAACAGCTGAGGATCTGAGCCTCTGTATTCACAGAGTGCCTTTCCATCCACCGTTGAGGAAGGTCAGTAACAGACCAGTTCCAACAATGAAATTCCACATTTTTCTCTCTGTAGGCCCACTTATATCAATCAAGGAACATATGAAAGTGGATGTAGTTTTCAGTGTCTCCTATTCCAAGTCTTATTTCAAAAGGGCAGACTTCAGAGGGATTTACAAGCCAAACATGGCTAGATGTGTGCTTAAGGTACACTGGGAGCCTACCCGCTTAAATAGCTATGTGAACATAATATTGAAAAGCCTAACAGCAGAAAACAAGCAGAACAGATAAGCAAAACCTTTCTATTTTTTCTTTCTCCCATTGACTGTTTTAATGTCCACTGTTTACAAGCAATGGCAGCATCCCTGCTTTTAAATAGAAGGACGGAAAATTAAAAAATACATAGGGGTAGTTCTCTATTCTTTGGTACCATCAGTGCTGCATTCTCCTGAGAAATGGCTTCATGCAGTGCATACAAATTAACACAGAACTTATTCCTGTTCACCTTTTATTAAAAAATAATATCAAAAGCCAACATCACTTTTGCTGAAAGAATGTGTCCTCAAATGCTCTACAGATGCAGCATGTGAGGTCAACATTCACCATTCCCTTTTTCTGTCAGTGTGAGTTTCGTTTTAATTACACATGCATGTTTTGCACATTGTAAAACTACCCCTGGCTCTGACCACCATAAGAAAAGGAACATTTAGCTCAGGAAACAGTAGCTGACCCTGTCTGCTCTTTTTCTTCCTTGGCATCAGCTAAGACTATTAACACCTTATGTGTGTTGCCTGTGCGTCCCACATATGTGTGCTTTGCATCCATTTCATGCAATACCTGTCGTAAATGCATACTAAAAGCTTCCTACAGGGAATTCTCTGCTTTGTTTGACTCCTCTTCTTGGCTTCTTGCTTAGCTATTGAATTAATCTGCTTGACAGAGAAACCTTTCTATGTACTAAAAGCTTTGTCCTTGGAAAGCTGCGACATTAGACTTAAACACATAGAGGCCTTTTTCACCTCTCAGTTCACTTCTTAATTATTCATTCCCAACAGAGGAAATCAGGAGAAACCTCGGCAGCCAATGTAAACATTTTGTAGTGGAAAGCAATTTTTTTTCTCCCCAAGAGCACAGTGTGACCAGGATAGTTGAGTTCCTTACTAAGAAATTGCTCTTTATTTTTTTGTACATGAAAAATGAGAAACAAGAATCCTTTATAGGACTGAAACAGAGCAAAACACAGCCCATTTGATGGCTAATATTTTGCTCTGACAGTCCTTTGACGAACAGCTTCAGAGAAAAGGTCCAAGTCCCCAATGTACATTCCATCTAATTTTCATGCTTTTCCACTCCAGCTCAGAGTAGCCATTCTACAAGCCCAACTAGTACCTTATGACATGGGATAAGATGGCCCAGTGGCTGTTGCTTTTGAGATTTTCCACCTAATGTAGTAGCTGCCCTAAATAATCACCTTCCAGCAGAGCAGCATCTCACCACAGGAGTATCTTCCCTGTTTCACACACACAATCTGGAATGGTTGTGTTTCAGAGCACTCAGTTTATAATGGCAATAAATGTGCTGTGCAAATAATTTGCAGAACCAGGGCTACAGCCAGTATTTTTCCAGTCTTGCTGTAACCTTAACTGCAGCACACAATGTTGGCCTGATCCCAGGAACCATCAGTGGGAAGCGCATATAGCAACAGGCCACCCACTTAATGTTTACTTAGAGAAAGTTTGCCAGGAGTGATATGTAGGTTGCATCACCTTCCTGAAACATTTCCACACTCCCTGATCCTGTGCAGGTCTGCCCCACCAACATCTCTCATTTCAAACTGTCTTGCTCCACCTCTTGCTCCTTTCACGCAGCCCAGTCTTCTCTTCTGACTGCTTTCTTTTTCTTCATCACCCTTTCCTGGCTTCCTGCCTTTTTTTGTGCTGTTCCTAATGCCTGGGACAACCTCTGATTGATGTTCAGCAAAGAGCCTCCTCCACAGATCAGACCACACCCAAGCGTGCTCTGTTTCTCTTATTCAGCACTATCATAACTTGTGCCTTCCACCTTCCCAAAGAGAAGGTTCTGCTTTGCTTGACATCAAACAGCAAAATTTGTTTCTTCAGAGCTACATAACACTTAGTGAGTGAGCCACCAGAGCTGCTTATGTGTGCAGTCAGTGGGACAGTTTAGGTATGAAATTAGCCACTATCATCCATAAACAGAGGAGAAGTACAGCATCATCCTAGAACGGTACTGTGCTTCAAGATTACTTCTGTACCTTTTAATGTCTGTTGATAAATACCACCACATCACCTGGTAATATTTTTTTTTTTTTTTGGGAACTAGTAGCATGATACTGTTTCCATTTCTCTAATTCTCCTAGGTGCCACTAGGAAGTGGAAACATCCCCATAGATGCTTTGCTAAGGAATAATACGCTTGCAAATGAGTCACTTTTGTGGTCCACTGCTGTATGTTTTTTTCTGTCACCCTTCTTTTCATTTTAATTTATAGGTAGGTTACCAGGATAGCCTGGTTTGGAGCAAGATGCCATATATCCACTACAGTCTTTTGTAAAATCCATTTCCAGCAATCATTATCACTGCTAAGGCAACATCTAAAATAAACTGAGAACTGAAGGACGGTTTCTTTCAGTAATTGATCACAACACTGTATCATATTTTTCCTCTTAGACTGCTTTAGGTATATTTGACTTTTGGGGGCAAAATTTAACTTTTGTTCTTTGAGAAGAGGTAAGAACATGGAAAACAATTGGGGGACTTCTTACTGTCAAATTTGGTTTTCTCAAGACCAGCAATAATCCCAAAATTGCACTGTTTCTGTATTAAAATCTAATTCTGAAAGTTTGATAAAGCACACATTTAACACAGGTCAGCAGTATATTGACAGGATGTTAATTTTAAATTGTGTCAGCATTTCCTGTCTTGAGTGTTAATGTCAATTAGCACCTTGCTGCATAACCTCCAAGTCCTCCCTTATTACCGGAAAGTAGCAAAGCACGCAGCGAAGCCACTTCTATTCAAAACACCTCTCACTATCAGCCAAACAAAGAGCTGTCATAACAAAACCAGAGAGGTGAAAGTGTCTAAGCTGCTATGGATTTGAGGTTAGAAGCCTTAGTCTTTTTCCTTATTCCCGATATTAAAAGTGTAACTGTGTCAATTTGGAGTGAAAGGCTAATTACTTTGAGGCTCTTTGAAAAGTGTGTTACCATTTAGAATTTCTAAGCCTGACGTAAAGCCCTTGGCTTTAGATTGCACAGTGTATAGCTCATTGTAGGTCATCTGTTAGTATCCTTAACACACCCTGAAATGTGCAGTCTTATTCTGGGAAAAGGGAACATTTCCGCACACCTGTTTTTTGTTCAGCCTTTCACCCGTGCTGTGGAAAGCACATGTTCCAGTCTGCAGCATCTCAGTGAGACCTCACACCCAGCTGCTCAGTGAATAAGCCTGGTGACTTTGTACATGTTTTCCTAAACCACTGAGTAAGGACTTCTTTATAAACTTCACAGAATTCGCACCCTACTCCATTATTTGACAGCAGTTAACAATACACACATCTATATGAAGATCTAGATGGATACACATCTAGTAGGTAAGTGCTTTCTTGCACTTACCTACTCTGTTAAATTCAGCAGTGTAGGCACCCAGGGTGAAAAAACTGACTGAAGTCAAGCAAAACTGCTGCTATGATATCACTGCCCTCACTGCCTGTCTCAGAATAACAGCAGTAGTCTGAAGACATTTATCTTAAATTCTGAAGAAAGCTAGCTGGTATTCTAGACTTCTTTGAAAAACAGATTTTAATGGAAAACAGAACGTATTACGTCTTTCCCATCAGCCCTAATCTCAGTCTAGGAAAAAGAAATTAAGACAAGGATTTTCATCAATGGCTCAATGTAAAGCCTAGTGCTGGATGTCTGAAAGCTCCTGCTGAAGTCCATGGATGCTCACATTTTGAACAATGGTTGCTTACTTTTAAATAAGACCTTGGTCACTTTTGTGAATTTTTGTTATAACTAGCTGGTCCTTCCAAAGAAATCTTTGGAAAGTACATTACCATCTATCTTGAGCAAAACAGGAAACAAGGATAAAAAAGAAGCATCATACAAAAATATGTAGGATTAAAATGTATTATTTCTATGCAAATCAAAAGCTCAATGGGTACAGCAATAACAATCATAAAATCATAGAATAGTTAGGGTTGGAAAGGACCTTAAGGTCATCCAGACCCCCCTGCCATGAACAGGGACACCTCCCCCTAAATCAGGACACCCAAGGTTCTGTTCAACCTGGCCTTGAACACCGCCAGGGATGAAGCATTCACAACTTCCCTGGGCAACCCATTCCAGCGCCTCACCACCCTTACAGTAAAGAACTTCTTCCTTATATCTAACCTGAACTTCC
>WYDI02017407.1:6459-17284 GCA_009867235.2 Psittacus erithacus
TATTTTTTTCTCAGCATGTTAATTTTACTTACAGTACACCAGCACTGCCTTCCATTCATGGGGGTTACCAAGATTGCCCTGCCAGGTGCTCTTTTCAATGGTACATTTGCAATTCTGGATGTTCAGAGCAACGCTCTCTAGAATTCTGCTTTCTGACATTGGTGAAACTGTAACACACGGCTTGTACATATGAGGATAGAACAAATATCCCATCTTGTCTTCTGCAAGTAGATGCTTATTTTTGCTCCAAGAAATATTTTCTCATGTGTTCGTGACTTTCACTTTCCTTGCATAGCTCCATTCTCCAAACCTGGGCTATCTCTGTAAACTTCTGATGCTTGCCCATGTTAGGAGCATCCATCCATTCATAACCTTTTGAGAAGCCTGAATGGGTAAAATACGCCTCTTCTTCCATGCCAGCTGGTCTGATGAAGGACATAGCCATTTCTGACAATTTGCTTTTTCTCTCTTTTAAAAGAAAGAGGCTGTCTGTCCTTGTGTTCTGGGCTCTTAGTGATGGCACCTGTGCTGCTTCATTGCACATAGCCTCAGGAGTCAAAACCTAAACATTTCAAAGTTGGAGGAGACTTTCCACCAGTGCATATAATCCCTTCTTAAAACTGAAACATTGCTTCTGTGAGGAAATACTTTTTCAGGGTCTTTCCTGTCACAGTGAAATACTTACATTTGGGAGTTTGCCTCAAAAGACTGTGTTGTTCTTGCTTTCTTGGCATGCACTTGAGTCAACATGCTGCCACTTTGTTACAGTGTGTGTGGCGTGTGCTGCATGGAGCTATGTACCAGCTGAATTACGAATAAGGCAGAATAACTTCATTGCCATATTTTAAAAGACATCATTGCTGGGTATTTGCTCCCCAATGTTTCATGTGGCAATTCAAATCATATAATAAATCTTGACGTCACACTCATGATTTGTGAAAATCAGCAGCTAGGAATTCACGGACAAAATGCATTGTATGTTTTCGTCCATAGGTTAGCAGGGCAGTATCTCTGAATGCTGCTACTGCAGGCAAAGGAACTTTTGGAAAGTTATGGTGTAGCAGTGGGTGTCATGAACATCATATGGCAGTAGGGACACATACGAGCAGCACAGAAAGTTTTGAATAAAATGATCTTGGAACTGGATTATGTAGCTGAGTATGAACTAGAAAGCTAAGAGGAGGATAGAGGAGTAGATGAGTGCTTTTGTTAGGGCATGGAGTTCATAGAAAATATTGGAATCAAATTATTTTACGCTAACATGAGGCATATATTACACTATTTGTATGTGTATGGGCATTAGGAATGTATCTGTGGGTATAACGTTATGCTTTAGACTGCACTTTTGTGGGTTATGTTATCATTGGAGTCCCTGGAAGCCTGTAATTTAGCTACCTATCTCAAATTATCAGAAAGAATATAGAACAGTGTGGATAAAACAAAGAGTTGAAACCGTTGTCCTGGCCCCTCAAAATTCCTTCTGAGCTTCAGGGTGAATTCCATTTAATGAAAAAAAAGGCACTCCCTTTTGGCTGGAAAAAAGAAATTTTAACAGGAGTGACTGACTGAATGTGTGTATAAACAGTCAGTGATGCTGTGTGGGTACACATGTTTGTACACACACACACAGACAAACTCATGCACACATTGGTTAGGCAGGTACTGGAGTAATACCTTTGAATATTTCTGCTAATTTGGTCTGACAAATCAGTTGTGCTTCCTGTAGAGCAAAACACTCAATATTCTTAAAATAGTATTTGTCACTTGCACAGATAATTTGTAGGTGAGTAATTTTTTAATATAAATCTTTGCTGTATCCCTGTTAGGTAGCTAAAGCAAAATTCCCCCTTTCTCCACAGTTTAAAGTCACACCCTCAGAAGTGATTTGTAAATTTGGTTTCCTGATTTAGGACCTGTCAGGCTGTAATTACTCTAACCATTCACAGCTGTGATGGAAGTCAACTGGAACAACAAATCAGTACCTATGAGCATTAAGTCAGGCCCCCCAAAACTGAACCCCTGTAGGAGGCTGTATATTTATCTCTGTGAAGAGGTTATAAGATATGCTATCGAATGGTCTGGATTAGAATGTGGCACTGTTTATTTCTTGGTTTCTTAATCCACTAGAAAAGGTAGCTCACAGAATTTTTTATCTGTCACTTCTATGCATACCCATAATGTTCAGGCCTGTTCTCACTGTCTGCAAGCGATTTTAATTGCATGCAGTTTCATGATCGTGTTATGGCAAGTGTGGTTGGATTTGGAGTTAGACTGTGGCTTTTCTTTCGTGCTCACATTAGAGGGAGTGCCCATGGCAACTTTGTCTGTGAATAAAGAAGAAATTTGCTAGTTAAACAGTTTTGCTTCCTATGTGACTCATCAATTATTTTTTTTTTTTTCTTAATCAGTAGGCCAGTAAAGAGTTGAGTGCATGGCATGTACTGGGGATTAATACATTTTATACCAGTAATGTTATATACATCAGAACAAAAAATGTTACTTCTTTGTCTGCTTCCTTAGATCAAAGTCAAATTTGGACCAGAGTGCAAATGGCACTGAAGTAACTGTAATAGTCTGCCTTTTTTTTTTTTTAAGAGTCAGCTAATTCAGAACCTGATATCATGTTTGTCTTCAGCATTCATAAAGATAAGAAGAAAAGTGTACGTAGTATCATCAGACTTTCTTTGGCTTCGCAAACATCTGCTTGTCACCTCTCTGAGAAACTTTTTAAAATATTGATGGAAAATGTTTTATTGGGTTTTTTGTATTAATAGATTTTTATGTCTGAGCTGGTAAATTTTCCAGCAGCCATCATCACCTGTTGTTACTGTTTCCAATTTGTACTGACTTGTTGGCTGTGGGGCTGTCTTCCTTCATTCCCTACTTACCATGTCTTCGTACTGAATTTTGTAAGTTGATCAGGTGAATCACATCACCTAATCACAGGTGCTTAGTATATTTCAATCTTTTATAAGCTTTTCTCATTCCTATTTTATAATTCCATCCTTAGCAGCCGTCCTCTGACTGCAAGGTTCACTTTGTTCAGCTAAAGAAAATGAGACAAGGAAAGATAGAGGAAACTTTCATAATTGAAAGTTTTATAAATAGATTTTATATAGATGCATATGTATTTTTAAAGAGCTTGGTCAAATGATGACTTTGACAAAGATTTAACAGACTAGGATTGTGAAGTGTTCTGTAGGCTAACAGTTTTAATGGGTTTGTCTTAGACAGTTCTTCAGTCGTGAAGTGTCAGTTAATAATTTACCCATCCCAAGAGGCAGTGGAAGCAATCACACTCAGAAGCAAGGTACTGCTGGACCTGTTGCAGTGCTGCGGCTCATCCTGACTGTAGAAGTGTGCCATTGGATGCGACATCAGCACTGTGGCTGTACTTTGACAAATGAAGTCTTGTAAGAGCTAAGTAAGGCATGGGAAGTTTGGAATGAGCAAATAGCTCTTCAGCTGATTTCTGCAGTAATGGATTACTGTAAATATCCATCTGCTGCACATCAGAGGGAGCACAGGTTAGAATGAAAGGATTTGGGCCTTTCTTTGATGGAGCATTGGGAAAAGATGGGGTTTTTCTGTGGTTTGTTTTTGGCTGTTTGGGGGGTTTGGGGCTTTGTTTTATGGGTCAGTTTGGTTTTGTGGAAGTTTTTTTGGTGGGTTTTTTTTTCCTTGTGGTGTTTTTTTGTTTTGTTTTG
Source organism: Psittacus erithacus (assembly GCA_009867235.2). Taxonomy (NCBI): domain Eukaryota; kingdom Metazoa; phylum Chordata; class Aves; order Psittaciformes; family Psittacidae; genus Psittacus; species Psittacus erithacus. The sequence continues at coordinate 10,167 of WYDI02017407.1, forward strand.
TTTTTGTTAAAAAAAAAAACCAAAACCAAAAAACCAGCAAACACTTCCTGAAAGATGAAAAATGTTTCTAAAATCCAGAGGTACAGTTAATAATATTCGCATGGTATTTGGAAAGCAAATGTTCTGGTCCGATGATGCATCGCAAGAGCTGGAGTTTTCAGCCAGAAATGCTGATATTTAACATAAAAAAGCCCTGAAATGTGGTACTTTTACCATCACCCTTTACCATGCAATTTGTTCAGATGCAGTTGTTAGCATGAAATTGCAGTAGATTAAGCACTATTTATGTGAATTTTATTCCAGCATTTACTCATTGAATTATCCTGTACTACCAGGATGGTAAGTTTTGTGATTTGTTTTCCACTATATGAAGAATGTTTCTCCACAGATAGTCACTTTTGCATGCATATTTATTTATTAGACATTATGCCATTCTAAAGATTTACAGTTATTTAATAATGATTTATTATAGTAATTTATTCTGCCAGCTGTGGCACATTTTTACTGGAATTTGTAAATCAAATGTATATTGAAATTCACTAGAAACATGCATTTTAGATTGTAATGAAATGTACTCCAAAATCGGTTTTAGAAGTAGGCAGCTATATGAATGAACTGTAACTTTCAGTTTCTAGTGTTATATAGCTTTTCCTGCACCTGTTTTTTTACTTGCCAGTCCTGGATGTTTCACTTACTACAGGATTAGTGAATCTTGATGCTCCTGTGTGAAAAACCTTAGAGTCACTGCCTTTGTCCTCCAAGGCATCAGTATCAAATCATGCACTTGACCTGCAGCAACCATGTCACATTAAGCATTAGGAAGGCAATCTGACAGCAGTTTCAGTGTGCTTCTAATTGCTGTCGCACTGTTATAATAGAAAGTGCATGTCTTGAATTTAGTGACTTATAAGAGACACTAAGTGAAATTAGTATTTAAGGTGATAAAAAATGGAAGAGGGGTGCAGGGAGAAACCGACAGTATTTTTACAGTATTTGTAAAATGCTCAAAATATTTTTTCGATACTGTTTCATTTGCAACTTAACTACAAATTCTATATTTAGTTATTTTTAAAGCTCTTGTGAAGCATCAGGGTAGTAACATTCTTTCCAATTTGTAGTCTGATGCCTGCTATTCTTGCCTCTTTGAAATCTGGCTATGGGCGTGAAGTACTCTTTAAAATTCCAGCTCTATGTATCAGTTTCCCAATAGCAAAAATCAAAATGAGATACTTGTTCTCTCTGTTTTCTCTCTAAATTATTCAGGCTATAAACCTTTCTAGACAGGAACTTTCTCTCTTCCTTTTGTTTTAACAGCACCCAACACAGCTGGAGGAGGGAGATGGGCTGAGCTTGGTTTTAAGTCTCTTAGACTTTGGTTTAATACAAATGGGATGCAGCTAACAACAATGAAGCTGTCTCTCAGTTCTTGTGTAAATCCTGCAATAAATTGTCTTTAAGTGAAAACTCAAAATATCTCAGCTTCTTAGAGATATTTATTTTGTGGGTTGGTTCTAACCTCTAAACCAGAGGGTCTGTTGCCTTGTACCTTGTGAAAATCCGCTGATGCGCATGTACACAGTGTAGGATCGCAACTTGCCAGATAAGCAGTGATGCTTTCTTGTTTATTGAAAATTAGAAGCAAAATTCAAATGATTTCAATGCAACATGTTATGATACTGAAACATTGCTTAATTTTTCTGAATATTATCTCTTCATGATAATAAGTAAAATTGTCATGACAGAATTAAAAAGAGAGAAAGGATGGGAAGTATAACATTTCTAAATGAGTAGGGATTCTAATTACTCTCTTTGAAATCATGACTGTGTTAGAAAAACACATAAATGAAAAATCAATTTGAGTATATTCACCTACAAAAGATTCTAATATAAAACATAATGATAAGTCATTGATTGAGAAAAGTGGAGAAATTTATTTCCATTTCCTGTACAGAGATGGGATGATTTTTATAGTGTGATTGCAGAAACATTCGCAGCAATATAGACACTGAGAGGTCAAGGTTCATTTCTTAAACAGTTTTTAAAAAGCTTCATTTTTTCTTAAGAACACTACATTATTTGACAGAAAACAGTTGATGTTTTCTTTGATGCTTCCTAGGTGTTCTTTTCACCTCAATTTCCTTTGTACAGTTAGCTCTTTTGTTAAGTCAAGTGTATAACACTATATAGTCTTCCATGTGTTTACATTGATGCTTATCCTGTATTCCTTTTGAAAAGTGACCTGCAAAGCAAATAAACTTGCTTGTGCCCTGATTTTGCTTGGCTTGGAAGGTTTGTAGTTTTTCTCAATTCTACTTCTATTAATCTTGTATGGGAGAAGGGAGTAAGAATATAGGAAAAGTTTTCATTGTTAAGATTTCTACATTGTTTTACTCTTTTAGTCTCTTTGATTTGAAACTCACTGAGATTTTTCTTCTTTAGAAGGATCAATCCTAGAGGATCAGTCCTTTAGCACAAGAGAAAAAAAGGCAATTTTTTTGTATTTTTAAGTCAGAATTTCTCCCGCTGTCCAAATGTGCTCCTGACAAATTTCATCCTTTAAGCAAAACAGGACATACCTACCTGTCTTGCAGTTTTACTTTAGGAGCTAATTTTTTTGCTTCCAAGTGACAAGAGAATATTTTATTTCCAGTATATTAAAAATCTTCATAGATGCTTACCGGGTTTTGCTTTAGCTTGCTGTTTTAACATCAGAGTGGAGAGTGGAACACTTTTGTGCTATTTTCAACTTGTTAAGCTGCATATCACCTTTCAAGAAGTGCTTACTTGGCAGCTCAGCAGCAGGCAAAATCTTCAAGAAGCTGTTTAGCAGCTTTGGACAACAGGCTTACAGACCACTGACATTCTCCCAGGTTGTATCCCACCTACAAAAGTCTTTCCCATTCCTAAAGTGGAAAAAACTTTCTTTTTTCTTATCGTTAACTTTTAACATGTTCACAGGTACCCTAGGAGTGAATTGGATGAAGGAGAGTTGACAGTTATCATGCTAGAATGATGCTGCACTATAATGGCTGTCTATGTAGTTCTGTCTTCAGCATACAACCAGCTGATCACGCCTGAACTAATACTTGTAACAGGTTATTCTTTTTCCTGGTCAGTTTTGCTCATCCCAAAGGAAACTGTAACGGTGTAACTCATGTTGTGAAAGAGAGGGAGAAAGGGTTTAACTGCCGGCATGCTGCAGGTGCTGGGTGGGTATCACTAGTGCTCAGCTGTACTGTCGCATTTCCCTGCCCTGGGTTTTCCCCCTCCTTCAGAGCATATGCATGAACAGGTATGAGTGCTTTTCTAGGGAGAACTTTCTTCACTCCTGTCTGCCAGCTCTGGGAGAAATCTGTTGCTGCTAATGTCCTTTCTCTACATATTCCAAGTAACCATCCTGTTTTAGGGATTATCACTCTTTGCTGTGATTGAACCTTGCCTATGTTTCCTAATGTGTTTGACATAAAGAAGAAAAAGCTCTCTTGCAAAACTGACAAGTTTTGAAGGAACATTTATGTACCCTACAGGAATTTGCAAGCCCAGTTTTGAGATTAAAAATAGTAAGAAAAGTAATTTAGTCTCAGCTGATCCAATAGTCCAATAACTGAAATTTCTGTCTGCTATACCGTACAAGGCTGAAACATCCTTGTTTCAGGGATAAAAAGGAGTAACAGGCATAGGCTTTTGTTTAAGACCCATTCGTACATAGTGAGAGATATTTAAAAATTCAGGCTGAAGTAACTTGAAAGTTTCTGCTTTTACTTGTCTGGCTCCAGAAAGGTCTCACGATTGTGCTGCAGAGGATGCAGAGTGTTTCGGTAAGGGGGAGGACATGTTAATTCTTCTCCATTGTACATGTAATAAAGTTAGTAATGCTACTGAAGGTGTAGCACAGGGCTTTCTTGCAAAGTGGTGGTGAAAACCATTTTCATGCCTTTTAGATGCAGCTTAAAGGGCAGAGAGGAGTGTCCTGCATATGAGGGCTTAAGCAACAACACTGTTAGCTGGAACACTTCCACTACCCCTTTCTCCCGTTCTTGAACATCCATCTGACCTCATCCCTCAAATCCTTGGTCTTTCCATAACAGATAAACTTGTAGAAGCTTCTTTGGTACCAGCCTTGTAAGTCTGTTGCAATTACTACAAAACAAAATCCAGTTTAGCCTTAAAGTAGAACTTTTAAGGTTCTTGTGGGTCAGATTATCCCAAGTAGGCTATATGTGAAAGCCAAGGCAGGGACTACTGGCTTTTGTAATTTTCCTTTAGAGAATGTTTACCTCTTTCTCATCAATACTCCTGTTCTCTCTTCAATTATGTGAATGGAGAAAACCCGCAAGCTTCAATTTCAGGTCTGGCTCCTAAAGCAAACCAGTGTGGTTCATTTGTGGGTTGAGAATACGGGTTTGATTTGGCATAGACCTGTGGGTACTTTGGGGCTGGAGCACACACAGCTGTGGGTTCCAGATGCTTGCTATCCTGTATTAATGTGGCTTGTCTGTGAAACCATGGCATCCACAATGCTAAACAAAGGTCCACGCCTGTGGTGTTTGGGAACTGCTCCCAGCAAGAGAAATTCTGTTCTTTTAAAGTGCGTAGGAACAAATTTACAGACATCCAGCTCAGAAAGGCTTAGACAATGTGAAAATCAGCTTATGAGTTTCATTTTAACAGAGATTCAGACGTATTATACATGAAAATTTCAGACACTTCATAATCTTGGTGTTTTGAAGGTGAACCAAGGAAGTAACAAGCTATTTGCTCCGTAATGTCTTAATATTATGGGAGCTCAACCTGTTTATATCTCCTGCATTGCTGGCATAACCAGTATGTGACTATCATAGTGTTGTGGTTTAAGCTCAGCCAGTAACTCAGAAACCATGCAGCTGCTCGCTCATTTCCCTCTCCTCCTTGTTCCTCCCCTGGCGGAGAATCGAAAGAATGTAACTCCCAGAGGTTGAGATAAGAACAGTCCAGTAACTAAGGTATAACACAAACCACTGCTGCTACCACCAATAATGATAATGATAAAGGAAATAACAAGGGAAGAGAATACAACCGCTCACCACCTGCCAACCGATACCCAGCCCAACCCGAGCAGTGATCTAACCCTTCTAGGTGACTGCCCCCAGTTTATATAGTGGACATGACGTGCTGTGGTATGGAATACGTCTTTGGTCAGTTTGGGTCAGGTGTCCTGTCTCTGCTTCCTCCCGACTTCTCCTCCTCCCTGGCAGAGCATGAGACTCAGAAAGTCCTTGGTCAGAGTAAACATTACTGAGCAACAACTAAAAACATCGGTGTTATCAGCGCTGTTCCCAGGCTGAAAGTGAAAACCACAGCACTGCACCAGATACTAAGGAGGAGAAAAATGACTGCTACTGCTGAACCCAGGACACATAGAAACATGCTTTCAGTGTTTATATGCAGCCAGTGTCTCTTCATCTACTGTGGTAGCAATACAGAGAACATCTTTTCTATGGGGTGGAAAAGAGAATTACATATCCTGATTTTCCAACAGTGCTGAACATTCTCACTTATATTTGTCATTAATAACTGCACGTTTTCCACAATTTTTTAAATTATGAGGCCAACTCATATTTTTTTCCTGAATGTGTGAATGAATTACTTATAGGAAGAATATTTTTTTCATTTTATGTTGAAGCCATTTCTTAAAAAAATTACCCAAACTATTGTCTGTATATTAAATTTAACAGAATATGAAGTATTTTTAGATCACTTTTTATTGTAAGCTCTGTCCCTGCAATCTTGTGATTTAATAAAGAAATGTCTTTGTATAGTATCTTTAACACAAGCTTTATCTCCAAAACACTGTGCAGAGTTAATAAAATTAAAAAGTTTTTTTTTTTTTTTTACTAGAAGTTAAGAGACATAGGCATGAGAACAAGAGACATATTGTTTCCAGATGAAGGCTGAAAATAGATAGAGAATGAGGGAGAGAAATGCAGCAGGGTGGTTCCAGATGGCAGGCATTGCAGAGGAGAAGGTTCTTGCAGCCATGTTGGCCAGAGTGTATAAAAGGATAAAAAAGGAGTCTGATGCCAAGCAGAAAAGCTGGAATATAGAGTAATGAAAGTAATATTGTAGGAAATTTATAAACTTTTTTTTAATAAGTAAGTGTCCTTTTCTTTAAAAAAAAAATGAACGGCGAGCTGGATTTGTTTGTGTGTAATGATATTTCAGGTGAAAAAATACTACAAAAGTTGAATTTTACTGATGCTCTGTACACAGCAGGTGAGCAGGTTTGGTTTTTTGAGGGGTATGTTTTCAAACAAAATAGTAGCTTGTAAGTATTTAAAAGTTTATTGAGTCTTACTGCACTTTTGAGTATCTTATAAATTATTTAATTGTCTGATGGATATGTGGCTACCTAACTATAGGTCATGAAATATGCACTGTTCCTCTAATACACTGGAGGGAGACCTGTTTATAAAGTATTTAGTATTGGTTTTATAATGCACTGTTGTCAACAGGAGACCACGAAGCTCAAAGATCAATCTCATTTTGGCCCACAGTATTAATGCTGCTTTGTGAAACTTTGTGACAGGTCACTTAGACAACAGCTCTTAATGAAAGGACTATGTGCCAGTGTGTGGTCGTGTGACTGTTAGTAAGGCATACTTCAGTCACTGCCAAGGCTGCAGATGAATCTCTTTGTCCAAGTCCCTGAGGTGACTTTGTGGCTGCTGCTTCTGCTGGCCAGGTGATGGAGCTCATCATTTCCCCAGTCCTCCAGAGAGAAGTGAGACAGAGGCTGCAGAGCTCTTGCTAATGCAGTTTTTTCTAATTGTCCAGAGGGCTAGTAGGACACTGGGCAGTTCAGGCAATTTCTGTGTACGATGAAAGAGCCAGTAATTAGAAAAACATACCTGCTCTTAATCCAGTCTTGCATTTATGTGTGAAGTGCCTTTTCAGACATCTAAAATTCAGCTGTTCTATAAACTATCAGGATTTTTAGGTCAGTTTAGTTATTTCACTATGATGAACTTATATTTTAGACACCAAATAATTGTTACTAAGAACTGGCACAATAGATTATATTATCCAATAATTAGGTTGTAAGCTTAGCCTGCCCTTAAGACCTTCAGGCTGTTCTGTGA
>WYDI02017407.1:26063-36597 GCA_009867235.2 Psittacus erithacus
AGCGACCGACTCTGGTTTCATGGGGACATGGCAGAACACTGACACTAACCTCTTATTCAGAATGTCCCAACAGGTATGTTACTTTTGTTTATTTTGAAACATGGCATTTTTGTGCTCTCTCCCCCCCCCCCCCCTTTTTCTCTTTCTTTCCACGTTTCATTTTCGTTTCATTCATCACCACATAGTTAGCCTCTGAACTGTCATAACTATGTCATTGGAATGTGCACGGTTACTTCATTGCTTCCCTAAGGGCTCCTTTTTAAAAGAGGAAAAAATATTAAAGCTTTAAGTAAAATCAAGGCATTTGTTTTAAAGTTTCTGAATAGAACTTTGCCCTTTGAAGTAACACTGTTTTTCTTTCTTTGTTTGCTTCTGTTTTGTTCCAGTCTTCTTCCCCTTGCTCTCTCCCTGTCCCATAACTAAAAGTATCTGCTATCCCAGCAAAACTCCTCTCTTTCTCCCTGAGTATATAAGCCCCCAGATCAAACTGATACTAAATTTAGGGGGCCCCTCAGAACAGAGTAATTGACTTCATGTGGCAGAACACAGTATTATTCAGAAGAAAGACCCGCGAGCCGTCCTGCTGGAGCTGCTGCCAGCACGGAGCTGAGGGTCGTTAGAGGAGACAGTTTCAGTCCCCCGGTCCCTCTCTGCTCCCGCTCCCTCTCGCTCCCTCTCCCCCCTCTCTGCGGAGCTCTGCCTTGGCGTCCTCCCCAGAGTTGCTCCTTCACCGGGGGCCGCGTTTAAGGCAGCTTGGTATGCCGGTTCTGACGGGAAAGTGAAAATGTTACTGCAAGGCCAGTAATAACTGATAATTAATCACAGGAGCCAGTGTCTCTGTACCATGCACTTGGTGATACGCGCCCTGTGTGTTATAGCTAATCTTGCACAATTGCTTGGCTCTTCTGGGTAAAGGGAAGGGGGGTTGGTGGGGAGGGAGTGAAAGAGAGGGGAAAAAAGAAAAAGGAAAAAAGAGGGAGAAACTTTTCAGCTTGGACTGGGCTCAAGCAGGGGAGGGAAGTTCAACCTGGAGGTTTTTAGCAGTGTGACTCCCTACCAGGGGATGTTTTGCCTTTCTGAAAACTAGCTTCCAATTATGATCTGACGCTGACTGATAATAATTGCAATATTGTGTTAGCCAAAGAGGAGTTAGTAAATGATTTGTATGTTAATATTAGACTTTTATTTAATGTTGGACATAAGATGAATGAACTCATTTACCTGAGGGGCGTTGTACTGTAAGAAAAAAGAAGGAAAGTAATTAGGTTTTTATAGTTTATAGTAACAAAGCATGTCTGAATATTGGCCATAAAATGGTAATTTAATTAAAAAAAAAACTTTAAAGCCAAGTGAAAATCTGAAGCCGATAGTTAATAACCAATAGTTTTCAGTGGATGACAGTTTAAGCAGTACAGCTCAGGACAGGATGAAGGCATTTGAATAAGGAATATTTTGATATATCCTGTAGAGGGACCCTGATTACTGCTGATACAGTACGCTGGTATAGAATGTAATCAGCATAAGGCAAATAAGCAACTCTGTTCAATTTCCCATTCTTGAAAGAAAAAAAGTTCAATTCCTGGTAGAGATGAACATTTCCAATACACTTCTTGGCACTAGGAAGTGTGAACTACTGCTGCAGTGCTTACAAGCCTTATCAGCTGTATGCATGTTTGTGATATGTATAATATTTGGTTCTATTGATATTGAGCAATAGCATGGAAACAGTTATTCAAATTACCTGCTTTATTCTTTTAGTAAGAAGTGAGATTAAATTTTTGGGGTGGAGAAAATGTTCTTTCTGTTTCAGCCACAAAAGAGTTAACATAAGTGCTTCCAGATAACGATCAATTGATAAATGACAATTGAACCACATAGATAGTGTTAGATTGCCTGTTTAGTATTAGACCTTTTTTAACAGATTTAGCCTCTGTGGTTTCTGGAAAACTAGGAAATGTTCAACACTGACAAAGAAAAGAAACAAAACTAAATAAAAGAGCAGCGCAATGTGTAAGGGGGTCAAATAATTTGAGACAGCTAGCTCATAAGATCGCGCCAAACATTTATGCATGTTAAGCTAGGCTGTTTGGTTTCTATCTTTTTTCTTTCTTTTTTTTCTAATGTTATTCCAAATGTACTTATTCTGGAGTATTTGCTGGATTTTAAACATTACTGAACATGCGTGGTCATGTTGTATTCTGTATAGAAGGAGAGAAGTAATGTACTAAATGATTTTATGTGTGGTGTATGCTGCATCAGTGTGTATACTTCCATTGGAACACGCACACAGTAGCCCTGCAAAGGTGGTAATGTCGAACAGATTTATTTTTTAAAAGTCTGTACTTAACATGTTTGTGTACTGTGTTAATCTCCTTGTCATATTTTGTTTGTTTATCATGTGCTAAACATATTCAGTCCAAATATGCTTTTATCATGCTTTTAAAAGGAGGGTAAGTTATTTTGCTAAATGCATTTCTCTCCTGTTAAATTTTTTGTATTATATTTCTGATTTGTTAGGACTGTTACAACTTGCTAGCTTGTGTAAACTACAAGCACAGACTATGTGCAAGTGCAGCTGCAAATTTGTGTCTAAGTGCCAGTATTTCTTTCTAAATCACTAAAATTTTGACTGTTGTTTTATGTTGCCTATTTTCATCCATTTTTAAGTTCCTTATTTTAACCCATCTTCTAGAAACATAAATATTTTTTAAGTTTTTCCTGTGCTTTAAGAAAAATTATTTTCATGAGTACAAGTAACATGAAGTTATGAGATGTACGTAACTTGCAAGGAAAGTTTGGCATTGTTTGAAAGAACTGTTTAATGAAACTTTTCCAGCTATACATAGTAATGCTAGAGACATTTCTTTTTAAAAATTTTAAGAATAATGCCAGCTTTCCACATGTTTTATAGGAGCTAACAAACCCAGAGACCCATCACTTTTCCTTGGAGTTATAACTTAATCTCAACCAGGTTTTTAGCACAGAGATTGGAGCATAGCAAGAAGAATGATTTTGAACAAAACCTTGTGATCCCTCTCTTCTGTTACCTCTCAACTCACTGCACTGCTATTTGCATACTATAGGAGTGAATAACTTTTCTTGGAACAAAAGGAAAACCTTCTTCATTAGGACAAGGAACTCTGTCTTAGAAAAATTAGGACTGATTGTATAGGTTTGGGCTATTAAAGAAAGTGTGATCATATTTATTTCTGGTTTATTTTCTTAGAGAATGGGTGTGCAAAAAAGTGGCATCTCCACATTCCAGAGCAAATTTATTTTTTGGTGGGGTGAAAGAAGAAGGGGAATAGTCTCCCAAATTACCTGTGAGGAGTTTATGACATGGCCACTTGACTGCATTGTTCTGCCTACGCACCTTTTGTCTGTGTAAAAGTATGTGATTCGCTTACAGAAGAATGTCTGATAACCTCAAAGGGCATAAATCTTAACTTTCAAAAAGGAGTGCTTCTTTGGGTTACTTTGATCAGTGACAGGTCAAGAATGAGCAGAAACCCCTGGCTTCTCTTCCGTGCTCATCTGGTTTAGTCCAGGGCACCCACTGCCTGTTCTAGTTCTGGCAAGGAGTTGTTAACAACAGAAAAGAAGGTCTGGATTTGGTTGACTAAAAAAAAGCAGGCTTTTGTGATTGTCTGCTTTCATAAATGTTTAGTGTATTTGTCAATAAGAAATGTCATTTTTCTTCATCCATTACCTTAAGGGCTGTAACATTCTGGAATACTTTTAAGTCATTTCAGAAATGAGATTGTAAGAGAAATAGTTGTAACCCACAGTGATGCTAAATGCCAAAGCCATGTACCTTTTTGTTAAGAAAGAAGTATGTTTAATCCATTTCAGATAAAAAGTTAGTAGGCTTTCCAGAAGCTTTTTATAATGTGAGAGTGAAAAAGCAGTATATCAGAATTATAAATGGATCTGTGCGTCATTATATAGTAATTTAGGATTCACTCAATGATGTAACAAAATTAACAACATAATTTAATTGTGTAACTGTATCTTATTAAAGAACAACTGTCTGACATTCTCTTACAGTTGCTTTATTTAACTTCATGCAAATATTATTAGTAGTGACATTTCTCTATTGTGCATTAGATTCTCTCATTAGCATGATGTGTTAGTTATCACCAGAGAAATCACTTCTAGATAGGTGAGTGGGAAGCCAAGAAAACTAAAAATTAAATCAATGATGTATATTAATATAGATGCATCTGTTCACGAGAGATACGGTACAGTAAATTCAGCTTTTTTTTTCTTCCTTGCATAAATGCATGCTTATTCCAAGGAAAACTAAATACTTTCAATATATGGAGTGTGCATTAATAGTGCTAGAATTATTAAACTGTATACAACATGCACTGCCTCTTTTGAGAGGTACTTGTATTCTTCAGTCTGATAGTTCCTAACATTATTATAGACATAGGCACATAAACTGTTTATTGAACCAGTATTTAAAAATAGGAGTGCAGTGTACTCTGTAATGGATTGAACATAGAAGCTTTTTAAATGTTCCTGTACTGCTGGTCATAGAGGTTGTATGCAGTTTTAATTAATTGTTTTACTGTAGCATGTAACTATACTTTTAATTATACGTTTGCATGGAAAAAAAAGTTAAAACTTAATTCAGTAACAGGCTATAATTCCATACATTAATCTATTACGAACATTTTGGGAGAAAGATTAACATTGGTAAAATGCATTTTGTAGTTTATGGTAGTTAACAATTGCCTTTGTCAGTTAGCATTCGCAAACATAATAATTATATTTAATATGTATATTTTTATCACACCATTTTAAAGATTAGCTAACCCTAGGTGGGTTTTGGATTTTTTTTGCTGTTCATGAATAAGTCCATGTGCTAGTATGAATTCAGAAGCTTTATCAGGTTACACTGTCTCATTTCAGGCATTTGCTTTACTTTTGGTATTTCAGTAAAGCATGGTTTAGACCTGTAATGGTTCATGTCCTTTTTGAAAATTAAAAATGTCTGCAGCAAGAATTTTGAGCTGCTTCTGATGCGCCTCAGAATAGAAGCGTTAGAACATATTGTATATGACAAAAGCACTGGATGTTTCATAGGACATATAGCACTCGTCACACAAGTACATGCAGTGATAGATACATGGATATGTACGTGATATCTGATTAAAAATAAAAACCCTTTCTCAGTAGTTTCTCATACTGTGCTCAGTATTTACAGGAGAACTAAAACGTAGCAAAATGTTTCCCATTCCTCTGTATACATATTAATCTTGCACATATATACATACAGTGTTTGAATATTTTTGTGCCATTGTATATTTTAGTTGATGATGTGCTAAGAGCACTGTCAGATCTTTGCTTAACTTCGAGATATGTATGCACAAAACAGTAAAATCTGCATGAAGCACTGAAGCATGTATTAAAGCACATGCTCAAATATATTGTGCAATAAGCAGTAGTGTTTAACATTGTTAAATGTATAGTTTCTCTATTTTCTGTTTTTCTGCTTTGTATTTTAGTAGTTACTTATTCATGTATAGTTTTATAGGGATTTGATTAATGTAGTGACAGAACAGATTTGGTACATAACAGCAGCAGAGTCTCCTGCTCTTATGTCAGGGTTAAGAGCCAAGGCAAATCTTCCCTAACTAATTAGATGCTGAGTAAGGCATCTTAGTGAAGTTGGGGCAAAAGTGAATGGGTCACAGCTGAGGCAAGATTGCAAGGACTGTAGTGATAGTGAAAGTATTTGTGTTTGCCAGGTCATTGTGACACTGTGTGGATTGCAAAGGAACACACTGTTCACTGATACAGAACTGCCATCATAAAGTACAATCAGAACAAAAGCTTTAAAGAGCTTTTACTTTTTACTAGGAATGCTCAAAACGTATGCTGTGTATAGCTTGCTTTGCTCAGTTATGTTTTCTCAAACAATAGTGCTTGTTCTTTTGTAAAAGGATTTGCCTTGTAGACTAATGGTTCTTCACAGTTCAGAAGAATTTCCAAACTTGGGGCTCCTAGTATACCCAGGAGGTGATGAATCATACTGGCTCAAGAAAGAGAAGGCTGAAACAGGGAAGAGAGAGGAAGGGAGAATTCCATTGTTGCTGTCTCTTAATCTTTTAGTTCAGAAAGAGAATCACTAATGCAGCTTTTTACTACTATTCAGAGAGCGTAATGACAAAATTTCAGCATCTAGATAAACTGTAATTAAGGGATTTATTTTTTGCCCAGCCTGCCTGTAAAAAGGGGTAAACTCAAAAAGCGTTTTTTAAGTGAAAGTCTGTGTGTTTATATAATGAGGCAAAATATATTCTTTAGCTTAACATCAGTCTGTCTAACAAATGTCCAAAATAAGAGACTGTACATCAGCCTATGGATAGGCATCTGTTGCTTTGTTACTGCTCACCCCATTCATTATAGTAATGCACTAATGCCTCCTTTCCCGTACTGAAATACTTGATGACTGTTTTCTAAATGATTTTCCTTCACTGACAAAGAAAACAGTGCCACTTGTATGGCTGTGTCAGATAACATTTTGTCATAGAGAGGCCATCTCTTGTGGGGGGTGGGGGACAAGGAGCTCAGAATTGCTTTGATCAGTGTGAACTTGCCAACAATGTACCATTGATGCTATTCTGACTCTCTCGGGAAGCCATTGCATCCCTGTCCTCTACCGATGATGCGTATCTGTGCACTTGTGCAAAGGAAAGGACAGAGTGTCATCTGCCACTTACAGAGCATGGGAGCTCAGAACTAAAAATGACGCGATTACGATCCTGCCATTTGTTATGTGCACAGCACAGAAGTCAGCAAGCTTTTCTTATAAAGTGAATAGTAAGTGATACTTTAAAATGCTTTACGGAAAGTGAGAAAATTTATACTGGGGTTGTAATTAAAGCTGAAAGGTATTGTCACTGGCAGGTAAACTTTGATATTTGAGATTATGTTGATTTGGAAATGGACCACAACACAGATACATCAGTAGAGATTCATGCTGCAATCTGCCTACCTGTGTATTTTGGAATATGCCCTTTAAAGAAGAAATGCAATTGCATGGTGAATGTTTCTGGGTTTTTTTGTGATACCTACTGCAACTAATGTTGAAAAGAGCTTTAACTGCTCTTCTTTTTCTCAGTAAATTTAGCAACTCAGGGAACAGTGAGGCACACCTGATGGACGCAATTTGTTTATTTGTGGTGGTTCTCTTTAAACTTTATTTAGCCAGAATTCCAGGGAAGCAGAAAGATTACATGATTCTCTGCATTCCATAGTGTATTTCTTAAGGTTTAGTAACTGTAAACCACAATACTTCTGGCTTTGAACAATTTGAATGAAAATGTCATACAGTGTAGTTCTTTTCAGATGAACAATTCAACATTTGGTGTGTACCAGTGAGAGGAAAATAGAACAGAAAGGATCATATCCTTACTGTGATCCAAGCATGTGTTTTCCATTCATGTCATTGGAGGCCCTGTCATGCGTCAAGGACAGCATATAGTTTAGGTTCAGAATTACAGATAACAGTGTATTAGCCTTCAGAGTGAGCTGTAACTAGGAGCTCAATTCTCTAAGCCTCCTATACGTGTGTCACTTTTATGAAGCTAAATGTGCAGCTATTTTGCAAGTGGTACAGTGGTAAAGACAGTCACTCTTGTGTACTTATATCTTTCCTATTATTTAAACACTAAGGATGAACATCATTTCGGGGGGGGGGGGGGGGAAGGTTAGGCATTGCATTTTCTTAAATGCATTCTAAGCATCGCTTCCTGTTTTATCACAGTCCAGAAATAAAACCATGTTCTCTGTTGAAAGTCTCTGGTCAGGTCTGATCTTTCAGACATTATGGGCTTTTGTATTATTTTATAGAAAGTTACTGAAGGCTCAGTTTTTCAAGGGTTACCCTGGAAAGACAGTGCAAAATTATATTCCTTCCAGTTTGCCTCTGAAGTTTTGAATTTTTTGAACAAGGTATCTCAAAATGAAATTTGGGCAGTGTAATTCAAAATGAAATAAAATTGAAGGAGAAGTGTTTACAAGAGTCCTTGCTAACTAGAATTGCCAACTATTCCATAGGAAAAGTATCAACACAGTTGGATAAAAGGTAATTTAATCAATGAAATAGCATTTCAAAAGTATTTTTCTCATTTACATAAAAATTTGACTTCCCAAAGTGTTCTATATTCTTTATTTTCTTGTTAAGGAAAAAATAATATAAAAACCCCAAACAAACCTGAAGATGTTATTGTCAGATCTTTTTATGCAGGTTGATTTCCTTTTAGCATATTCATTGCCCTTTGCCTGCACTGAATACAAGACCTTGTGTACTGTGCTGCAGTTTTATTGCTGCTTTCAGAGGAATGTCTTGTGAGATGTTACGGCTCCTGCAGAAGTACAATGGCAAAATGTCATTTTATGATAAATCATTATTGATGTTCTTTATTTATTTATGCCCTTCCTCATTTTTCTTACCCTACAGTTTTTCTTGTTCTGTATCTATATATATAATATATGGATGAACACGTATTAAAAGAAAACTCTTCTTGGTAGAAATTTAATAATTAAAACAATCTTGATTATAAGGGACTGTAGGAAGAGATGAGGAGAGAGAGGAGAAGCATCCTTTCCAATCGTGGCTAAATGTAGGTGCTGACATGCAAAGGGTTCAGTGTGCCTGTATTCAGGAGCATGATAAAAATGTGTGATGCCCTGGCTTATCACATGGAAGGTGTTGAAAAGCATCTCAGTTTGGTCTGTACTTTGTACAATTTCTTAACCAAGGCATGGCTAGTATTTGAAAAGGAGCCCTCAGTGTATTTGTATTCCTGTATCTCAAATATGAGCTTTGTGTTTATTTGACAAAATAAATATCAAGAAAAATCAGAAAATTAAACTCACAGGATTCTTGAACCCTTTTTTTTTTTTTTTTTTTTTTTCCCCTGCACAGACTTTGTGGACAAAAATAATCAGCTTGGACATCAGTGAGTTGCTTAAAAACAGTTAAAAACACAAACTTGCATCACAGTGTTCAGATTTAGTTGGTAATTAAAAATGTGCCAAGTCCTTTTTTTCTTGCAGGAATTCTCAAAAACTTAAATTTTGTGAAAAACAGTCTCCTCAGAAGTGGTAGCGATTGTATTTCTGAGTAGTGGACATTGGGGTTTTCACATTTCCTATCGTAAGTTTTAGTGGCTGTTTTTTCCCTGGACAGTTTACTTTTTAAAATGCATAAATTGATAAGAATATCTGAAATAGATGTCTTGGGGAGGAGGGAGGTACAAACTAATAAAGAATATGCAAGGAAAAAAAAATAATTACTTCCAGCTGGCTTTATATAATAAAACTACTATTAAAATGAGGAGCTCCATTAGCAAGGCTTTAATTATATATTTTCTTACATTTCTAAATAAACACCACAGTCTTTAGAAAAATAACAGTTAAATGAGTAAAGCGTGACAGTCCTTGCTCTAGCCAGGGGAAAATATAAAGAAGTACCAACTCGTCTACCCTGCCTTAATGCCCCACAGCAGTTGACATTGCTGGAATGCCTCCTGCAGCTGGTGGCATATGACTGTCATTTGCAGGCAGGATATACAGAGAGTTTACACAATGGAGGCATTCATGAAAGTGTTCCTCATCTGGGACTCCTGCAAGCTCTCGTTTTATTGACCCTGCCAGAATTTAACTGGTAGGCTGTCAAATTATGTGTTGCTTTATCTAATATTAGTTTTTCTTTTAAATTACAATGCACGGAAGAAGGGGCTGTGGAAAGCAGGTATGAAAAACAAATCCAACTTCTGTCTTACTGTTTCTAAACAAAAAAAAAACAACAGCTGTGTAAGAACTTCATTGTTTGTGCTATAGATTGTAAGAATTCTATTTTCTGTTCAGGATTAAATGACGTGATTTATATGTGGATTTTTTTTAGAGTTTGGGCTGGGGTGGTTTTTTTTCAGTATTCAAAGCTTTAAACAAAAATCTGTTTTCTAAATTACTGCATCCCTCAAGTGTAACTCAAACATCGGTGTACAAATATTTTTATGAAACAGCTCACTCTTTAACTGCTGGTGTCCCAAAAGATAGCAGAAAAAATGCTCTCTATAGAAGCTTCTCCCAAAAGATACTTATTTGTATGTTTTGCTGCATCTTAATGCAGATTCCATAAAGAAATGCCCAATAATTAACAGTTTTTATAATGTACTTCAAACAATGTAATAATCTGAGAGGTGATTGATGGTTATAAATATGTTCTTTATATCACAGATTAGCTGATATTAATTCAATGGTGTTGAGGCATGACCTCTCCAAAGCCATAATTTGCATAAAAAAAATAAAATGTGTGCACAGCTTCACTGATAGCTGGGAGAGAACTGATTACAGCAGCAGACAGCACACCAAAACACTGGCTTCATGCAGATGGAGCACACTGCAAGAAAAGTACTTTACGCAGTGAGTTGCTCATTTTAATAGATCCTCCTATCCACCAGTCCATTGTTAATGCAATGCTAAAGTTCAATTCAGGGCTGGGGGAGGGGTGGGG
>WYDI02017410.1:0-19939 GCA_009867235.2 Psittacus erithacus
GATGTTTTCCCAAACGTTCACATTTGAGAAACTGATATTTTGTAGCCATTAGGCTTAAAAGTTGAATTGGCAGAAAAGGAAGGAAAAATTCATTAATATTTTGTAAACAAATTATTCTTTTCCTTCCCCACTGCCCCCCTCCCATCTTTGCTTTTCCTTAAAACATGTATTATAGGATCATAGATCATAGAACCATAGAATAGTTAGGGTTGGAAAGGACCTTAAGATCATCTAGTTCCAATCCCCTGCCATGGGCAGGGACGCCTCACACTAAACCATGTCACCCAAGGCTCCATCCAACCTGGCCTTGAGCACTCCTAGGGATGGAGCATTCACAACTTCCTTGGGCAACCTATTCCAGTGCCTCACCACCCTCACAGTAAAGAACAGAAATAGTAGGAATTTTAGACTCCAAATCATTCATGTTCTGGATTGAATGGACTCAAGGAACTTCAGAGAGCAACCGTTCATCCAGACTACCCTAATAGATGTTTGTAACTTGTCCTGTAAGTCTTTCAGGGCAGGGTTAGACAGGGTTAGCCTCCCTGTTGCTTACGTATCCTGGGGGAACCCTTAATTTATTAATTGCTATGCCTTGGTTTGAAGTGCCAAAAGAGGATTAATTTAGGAGATCATCTAGATTCTACATGATTCAGCATGAGTCTTGGAAGTAGGAGGCTTTCCTGTAGGTAAATATATTTCTAAGTGACTTCATGTGAAAAAGCTATTAATCCTATAAAGCGTATGATGAAAAGAACTATATCAGAATTTCTGTCAATAAGGTCTGAAAGATCAGGGCTGTATAGTTTGGGGTTCATAAACATCGCAGAGTATCTCATCATTGCCTTATTGTATCCACTTTATTTAATCTTGGGGATGGGGTAGATGTAAGAAGGCCAATGCTGATATTAGCTAGACAATGTTAATTCAGGAATCAGGGAGTGGAATCCAACGCATTCCAATTTGATGCAGGTTTTGGGATACAGTCGCTCTGCCTAAAAAAAATATAAAATTAACCTCAGCTTCTGTAAACTCTCATGTATTTCATATTTCCTATTTCCACTGCGGTATTTCTGATTGTGTTCATCCTTAAATGTCCTCAAAACACTCACCTAACATTGGCTAACTCTGGCTTTTTATTTCAGAAAAATAGGAACGCATTATTCCCTAAGGTCCACTTTTAATATGAAGCTTCTAACACTAAGGATGTCTGGAAAACACCTAACTACCTGTAGCCTCAGAGTAGAGAAAAATGTGAAGGCTAGAAAGAAATACTTTTTACCGTATCTATTATAATTCTATTCTGTTTCATTTAGCATAAAATCTTCCATCATTTTGAAGACATTATGATAAAAATTTAAGAGTGAAATGCAGAAGTAAATTATAAGATTTTTAGACATATGCATGAATAATGCTCCTGTTGACAGTAATGGAACTATTCATGTGTGTAAGGTTTTGGTCATAAAGTATCAGGATGGCTGCTAATTAATTGTAATTTTGCAAAAGTTCACATAGATGGTCATTACAAAATAGGTTCTATATGAGACTAATTCCTCAAAATCAAACTATTTAGAATTTTCTGTGTTTTATCCTGGTGAAAAATAGTTTAGATGATGCTAAAATACTCTTGTCTTCCTTAGGATCTGACATTTTATCTTACTTTCTCCCAAATACGTAAGCTCCCTGAATGCAGAGCTCTCTTAATTTCTGCACAATTTTGTGGCATTTGGCCAGCCTTTTTAGTTTTAATTGTGTGTTAAGATGATGGTATGGCTTTTCCAGAGCTGGATGCAAAGACAGTATTTTCAGTAAAGTACAGGGGAAGTAGACAATCAAATCCCAACAAATCTCAGTGGATGCTGGACAAAGAACTGGTTCAGCTGCTTTGAAAATCCTAAAAGGCTTATGATTTTCTTTGCTTTTACTAAGCACACACAGTAGTCTGTTTAAGAAAAATGTTTAGAAATAATCTGAAATACCTGTTCTGAATGGACCTAAATATTGCAAAAATCTATCAGTATAGCTCTTAAAATAGTATACATGCTCTCTTTTCCATCACTCCTCCCTTTGTAAACTTTGTAAACCTAAAGAGCCAGCAACTGAAGTCAATGGAAAGTGAAGCTGCTGAGCAACTCTGTAAACAAACTATCACTGCTCAGGGAGATATTCACAAAAATACATAAAAAAAGTGTGCTTTTTGTTTGTATGGTGTCTAAAAGCTTGATGACTGATACTAACTTTAAATGCAATTACAGTGCACTGTAGAAAGAAAGGATGTATGTTAACCAAGTCCTTATAGTCTCTTAAAACTCACAAGCATATAGCAGAAATAACTGTAATGTGAGAGTTGTGAGACGACATCTTTAAAGCCAAAGGCGCTAATAGCTATGGGTGCTCATTACTTCCAAAGCAAAACTATAGCAGAACACGACTCAATGTTTGTAGCAGTTTTCACTAATATTTTTATAATACTCACTGTATGCTGTAGGATATATGTTATGTAAGTTTTCAGAAGTGTTATTTCTGTAGCTTCAGTGTGGAGCATTGCCATGGGTTAACTAATTAGAAAGTTTTTCAAATTGAGCACTGAACTAGTATTATTGTATTTAATTGAAAGTGGAATTTTTAAACTGTTTTTATGCTTGAGAATGCATGTAACACATTCTGAATGTTTTATCCACCCTCACCAAGCAATATGATGTTCAGTTACTAAGCAGAGATTTTATAGCCATGATTTTAAAGGGTGGTTTCAGTCATCTATTATAGCTGCGAACACTTAATTGCTTTAATGGAATAAAACTGCTTTCGAAATACTTTAGGATCTTAGCACTGCAGAAATCAGTTTTCCTGTTCTGTCATATAATGAAAAATCCAATTCCTCAGTACTTATCAGATGGTACATCTTTGAATAGACATGAGCAAGTATCTGTGTGGGGGAAACTTATTATTTCCTCTTTTCACCTATTCTTGACTGATCGACTTACATTCCTCCAAAGACTGAGACATAAAGCAACACCTGTGAAAGCAGTTGATCGGGTGAAGTGCTGGGACTTCTGCTGGGACTTCTAAGGCACAGCTGTGCATGGAAGCAAAATCTGAATAATGGTGGGGAGGGGAAATATGCTGATAAAATGAATTATATATGTCCTTCTTCATAATTCCTGACCATGTGAGGTGCCAGACAATTCTGAGAGGACAATTTAAGGGCAGAGATGAGGTGGAAGTGTGGGTGGAAAAGCTGTTAAGGCTCCAGCGTCTCCCACCCTACTTTGGCTTCTGTGGCAAGCTAGTCAGCTGCAGATCTGGCTCATGCAGAAAAAGAAAACTACATTTATTTAGGCCCAGGTCCACGACTTGAAATGTTATGTTGGTTTCTATGTATTCAGGGAAACATGATGATTTAACTTTGATCTAATGGCCCTACTGGTCTGACCTCTCCACACCTGTTATGACTCAGGTAACTTAGGATACCAAAACCATTAAGATTATTCAAGTGTTTTCTGTTTATTTGACTGTTTAAGTTGTTAAACATGTGCTATGAAACTTAAATACAGTTTGGATGGCAAAATATTTTCTATGAAATACAATAGTTAATGAATCTGATATACGCATTTGAAAATTAAAGGTCTAACATTCATACTTATGTGGTTGTGTAAGCTATGGTGTATACAGGCCCTGTTGAAAAGAAAACAGGTTTTATTTAGGGCATATGTAAATGGCAGGAAGACACAAACCATCTGGGAAATCGAGCAGTATGTCTGAAGCCATTCATGCTGGTATGAGCAGCTTGGTCAGTGGTGGTGAGGGAGCAATGTGCCTCTAGTGTGGTACCCATGGAATCAGGTGCAGGATGCAGGAGACACCAGTTGAATAGCTTCCTAAGCGAGAGAGGGTAAAGCTCTTTTACTTCTCTTTTTTCACTGAGACACCACTTCAAGAAGGAATGCAAGGTCCTGGGGAGAAAAGGGTAAGGCTGGCTAGCCATGCTTCTACAGCCCGCAAGGGATGGTGCATGCGGTCATGGTGAGAGGGGCAGCCTTGGGCCAGTTTCAGCCTCAGGGATGTTTTCTGCACCTTCTGCACTGTGGGGCTTTCCTTTGTCTCTTGCAATTCATCTCTATTTAAAAAATAATGAATTAGAAAGGTACCATTAGGCTTGTCTACCTCACAGCTTGCCCATTTGAAAAGACCTTTCTGCTATTTTCCCTACCTATTACAGTTTTTACATCTCACTATTTCTTTCAGATAGCTGGTTTTCATAAACTATGCAATGAGAGTATCACTCAAAATAAGGAAAAGCCTCCAAAGAATTAATTTGAGGCATCACCTTGATAATTTCTTTCTGAAGCCATATAGAATATAATTTTTAGCATGCTCCAGCAAAAAACAGCCATGCTGCAGAAAGTTTAGGGAAATGAAGAAAATCTTGAGAATCTAGCTGACATATTTAGTACTGGATAAATCACAGAAATTCATTGAGGAAAAAGCTATACTAGGAAAAAAAAGCACAAAAGAAATCTAACAGCTGAGAAGATGAAAGAGTCAGCTTTCAGAAACCAATACGGTGGAGTTCTTCAGTTCTGTTCTGCAGATCTCAGAATATAATCTTGTCAGCCTCTCTCTGGGAAGGTATAAGAGGAAAGGAGGAAGAAGAAAAGGAAGTATTCTATCTACAGCTAGCAGAAACAAATGTACTAATTCTTTTTACATTAGTCTTCCAGATTTTGAGCTAAAAAGAAGAAAAAAAGGTAATCTTAAAGCTCAGTGAATACTTCATTCCTTTATTATTTTAATGTTCCAAAATGCACAGTAAGGCTTTAGAAGAAGGCTGCATAAGTGCTATCTATATAGTAAGCTGTGTATACGGAATTAACTTGGACCCGTGCTGTTCACAAATACAGTTTGAGTCCAAAAAGACCTCCAACTCAGTGTAAATTGCAGTGTGCTAAAAATCAGAGGAAAACGACATATACATATCTGAAAGCAAAATTTAATTCAAAGAATTTAGGTACCATTTTATGCATGTGTATTCTATTGTTCTTTTTTTTTTTCATGTCTGTGGAAGGATATTTTGTTCTGTCATTAAAATTTGCTAATTAATCACTACTCTTCAACAGCTTTCTTTAGTAACAGGTACAGCACTGTATATTTTACAGCTGATGCAGGAACTTTGGCCTGGGGAGCCATAAGCATTGCTCAATGAATACTTCCAGCATGGGTTTGACTCAATTTCTCTGTGCTGACTCAACAATCTATCAAACAAAACATTTCATTATGTAGGCTCTGTGGGACATGTGGGATACAGAATAGATAGCATGGAAGGGTAAGAACGTTTCGCTATTATTTTCTTATTATTTTGAAGTTACAGAACACTTGGCAAATGATGGCACACAGAGTTGTAAGGCAGATGCTATAAATTGGGTCAGTATGATGCATATGGCTGCCAAGGAGCTGTTTAAGTATATGTTCACGGTTTCCAGCAAAAATAACAAGACAAAACTAAAGACATCCTGAAGTAATTATGTCATTTGAAAGGAAAAATATGGCAGGGATTTTTAAAACATACATGCAGAAGAAAGATCAAATCAAACTTGTATCATACTTGAAAACTTAATGGAAAAGGATTAACTGATAAACGTGAAGCTAAACTCATTATCTTACCCTCAGTTCAGTCTGAAATCCAAATTATATCTATATCCTATGTAGGATCAGTGACAAAGTGAAACTGCTGTATTTAGTTTGGATAATATTTTCAATTTCTGCTCAAAGAGTAAGGAGGTTTATATTGACAAATGTGTTACAAACTAGGAGTTAGTTAAAGAGTAAAGCATTGAAGAGAAGGCTAGCTAATCAATTAAGCTGTTAGCATAGACCATTTATTGTGTCTGAAATAGATTTTAAAATCATCAAAGGCTGCCACGTTAAATCAAATCACACTTTGAAAGCTATAGATTTTTCTAAAACAATAGACAATAAAAGGCAAACAGTTTGTTTGACTGGACAGCTAGATTACTGATCACTGTAATTTCAGTTCTGAAGAGATGAATTTTGGACTTTCATTCTCAGATCTATCAATAAAAACTTTGAGAGTAGCAACCAAAAAGCAGAAGAGGCAGACTGAAAGGCTCACATGTTGTTCATTGTAAGTAGTTACCTTTAAAACTTCAACCTTTAAACATCACCAGCGTGGAGACAGATTTCGTATTGTTGCTCACTGGTACATTATTCTTCTTTTTAGCACTTGTGCATCAGTGTTATCCCGATGACTCAGACAGGGTCAAGCTCCAGATGTAGCCCAGATTTTGGAAAACTTGCTACATTCAGCAATAATTTGCAAACGATCTGTTAGTGAACGTCTTTCTGCACCATCCATTCCAGACCATTATATAATTGTAAGACTTCGATATCCAGATTTTAAGGACTTGTTGGCATTTTTTATCCCTTAAACAGAAAAAACATTGAGATATTGGAATGATCTCCTCTGGATTTCACTGTTTATGTAAAGAGACACTTTTCTCTACCAAAGGCCTCAGCTTCCCTATTCCCTCTAAGACAGATATCCTCATTGCACAGTAGAGTCTCAGGCAGCTACAGAAAAACGGTAACACCAGAGGGTACTTTTTGGTATTCCCAATCAGTGGTCTGTCCATAAGAGGGAAAGTGTTACACTGTTAACACATCTACCAAGAAAAGCAGAAGTGAAGTTGCATTAAGTAAAATATCATTTTTCAAAGATGAAGCCATGCAGAAGATAGTAAGGGACAAAGGGTCAATGTCACAGGACAGAAAGAAAAAGATAATAAGATACTCAATTCTAAATCTCAGGGGAATTCCCCTATTATGAGTGATAGAAGACAGTAACATGGGAAAACACAGCAAGAACCAAGGTCACTTGATAATGGGCTGAACTGCAAGACCATGCTTCTGACTAAGTTAGTCCTGAATGACTAAAACAGTCCTTTCCATCTTCAGTGCTTCCAAAAAAAATCTCTACCCTAAAATAATAAATATATTTCTACTGACAAGCCAAAACAGAAAAAGATGTTTCCTCTAGAAAGAGCCCAATGGCCTTGAGGGGAATGGAAATGAAATTATTTTGGTTTGCAAGTCATTAATATTGTTATGGGCTGTGGAGACAATCAACATCCCATAAATTTATCTAGCAATAGTAAATGCCTATTTGCCCTAAAATTAAGGGAGGGAGGTTAGCTGCATAATGAGGAAACACTTCTGAGATATCTCTTTAAAGACTCATGTATCTTTATGAATGCAATGCTTTGTTATCAGGCCCCAAGCTCTAAGTCACTGAGGAGACACTACACCTTTTTTTTAACAAAGGGGTTGTTATTTTTAAGGATTTGCCAGCAGGTTTGTGTTACCAAGCTCCTAAGCATATTTTCTAACATGCTAAATTTGCCATACTACTTTCCATATGCCCCTCTGGCGTGTTACTTCATAGTGTGGATAGTGTTAACTTCATAACCAGCTGATTGAAGTGTTACGTATTAAAATGTCTATGGCTAGCACGCGCTGCCTAACCCACAAAGGAAGAATAGTTACTATTTGACTTTCTTTGCATTCCTATTTGCTTTAAGCAACTACTTTTGAGAGCTTTGCGGCCAGCTATCTACAACATGCCACTTTTCATGCTATTCCTTTTTTGGTCTGGAATTTTTTTTTAATACCATATTCTGCAATGTGGAATTACTCACTGCAGTCTTTCACGTTTAACCATTTTATGGCACCATTTAATGGCTTGACTTATGCTTAGAACTTGCAAAGTCACAGGTTATCAGTGTAAAATAATCCAGTTTCTTGTACTCATACTGGGGTCATGTTTGCTACAGATCATTCCACTTATTTGAAGCCATGTAGTTCTTTGAAAGTCAACACTTCCTATAATATGGGCTCTTCTTTCTTGAGCTTTGTTTTGAACATCCCTTCCCCCACAACACTGTCTGAAGAAAATTTGAGCAAATGTAGAAATAAAACTTCAAGAAGACCCAGTAAATAGGAAAAACCTATTCATAGATTAGCAGAGCTTTCTGGAGTTGAAAGTTTGAGTCATTAGTAGGGTAAAAGAGGGAAGCAGGAGTTTGGAAGCAAACAACTGATATTTTTTTCTGTCCTTAAGCTTGCCCCCAAGCTCTGCTTTTTTGCATATACAGAGCATGATGAGAAATGTTTTTCCTCATTACTTCCATCGTTGTTATTTGGTACATCCTGGCAGCATAATGGGATGTGCCAAGATATCAGGTGGATCTGGCCCAATATTCCAAAATTAAGCAAGTAAGTGGATTCAAGTTAAGTTAAGGTTTTTCATAGAGTTCAAACGTGAATTAGGTTGTCCTGTAGATATTCCCTCAGTCCATGTTGTCCTGCTTTCAGCAATTACTGAAACAAAATACAATGGGCCACTGTAGACTTGGGCCTGGATGCCACACATCAGCCCTCCTCTGTTCTCCTTATTCATGCTTCTGAGTTCCAAGGAGGCTTCCCTTGTTGAACTTGCCCATTTCACACCAAGACCACCAAGGATGGTTTCAAACTGCAGTAACTGTCTGGATTTACACATTGTGGATCTGAACCAAAGCAATGAGGATTTTCAGATCCTGTATTGAGTAGAGATGTCCTTATTGGGTGGTACTTCATCTTTCTGTTTACTGCGGCAGTCTTCCACCCAGGCTTTGGCGGTCATTCACATCTCTTGCTTCCACTCTCTCCCCATTTCTTCCTATGACAGCAGACACCTTCCAGAAAAGAGAAATGCTGATAGTTTGAGACCTGGGTCCAGTCAACAGTTTTTATACTCTTCTTCTATCAGAAAATTGGCTTATGTTCATCTCTGCCCTGCTTCTTTACATCTTCCTCATTACCACCCAAACTGCTGTTTTACACAAGCACAAGTTGTGGAGGCCCAGGGGAATTAACTTTGCATTGTGGTATTACTCCACATTTCTACTTTGGTGCCAGTATCTGCCAAACTTGTTCTGGAATTCTGTTTTGATCTGAAATGCTGAATGTCTCTTGGAAGGCATAAATTTTTCTCATTCTCAGTACCTTCCCTCCCTTATTTAACACCAGTAGCCATTGGAAAAGGAATCCTAAATTCCTTAGAAATTAAGACACAGGTGAGGAATAATTTTCATAGAGGCTACGGCTTGAGGCTTTTCATGCATTTCAGCTATGCAGAACCGCACAGTTTAAAAACATGTAAAGATATTACAAAAACTAAAAATAGATCTCTGAATTTAATAGGAAAAAAGAAAAGCAGTTTTAACACAGTGGAAATACTGAGATTTTGAAAATTACATGGCTTGAATTGACAGGATAGGCAGAAATTGTATTTATTTTCTTTGTTATACCTTTAACTTCTTCCATAAAAATGTTGGGAAAACTGGAAAGGTGATAACAGAACGGGAATGGTGTCTGTCCTAAACAGCACAATCTCTACAGCCACCATAAAATCCTCTATGAAATGGCCTGTTGTTGATGTGACGAACACATTGTCAGATAAAAAGGCAGTGTTACATTTCACAAAGTAATAGATTGCTCTTCTTTGCATCGTATAAAATTGCGGTATTCCTCACTGATGTTATTTTCTTTTCTGGTATGTCATCAAAGAAGTCCCAAACCAACAATTATTTACTATGCTTTTACACAGGATGTTCCCAAGGCCTTTTAAGTTTTTCTCTGATGCTGGAAAGCAAATCCTACTGCCAGCACCAGTGTGTCTTCCACAACAGGATAAAGCCTAAACCTTCAGGGATTTGAGTACAAGTTAGTGCAGAGGGCTTTGCCAGGTGCTGGGACACAGGGCAGCAGTGGTGTCTCAGGCTGGAGGTTTTGTGGTGGTCCCTGCTGCTTGTGAGCTGCCCTCCTGGGCATGCCTTCCTACTGCTGGAAGGAAGTGAGATGTCCCAAGCCTCTGAGTGCTGTGTTCATGCTGCTGCTATGTCAATAACCCCTAATTTGAGCTAAATTTGAGCTAAATTATAGCTCCACTGCTGTTGCTGCCTGGCACAAGGGTTGCTCTTCACAGCCCACAGGAGGTGAATGGGATTCTCATTTTTTCTCATGAATTAATCTCATTGTTTCATTGCCTGAATAACCGAGTACAACTGAGCTTCATTTTAAATCTGCATAGAGTCATTATGTGGCCAAAACAGACGAAGGAAAAAGAAACCAAACCATTTGAGAATGGTGATCACATTATGAGAATGGTGATCAGATAATAAGTCTTTAAAAACGAGCATCTTGTGTCCTGAAATGACATGCTGCCTTATGCTGACCACTGTGGAGCAGGCAGCTTCTCCTGTGTGTAGCGGCTGCCACCTCGCATCCAGCATCTGTCCTGGGTGGGAAGCACAGGCACTGGCTGCACTGCTGCCCCAAGCTTTCCCAGTTTCTTACACTGAAATCTGGAGCTGCCCAGAAAGCCTGGAAGTGCCTGCCCAGCTCTGAGGCTGCATAGCATCTCCACAGGACTTAGAGGCTGCTCTGTCAGAGGGTACAGGTGGAATAAACCTATGAGAAGCAGCTTGGGCTGCTGGGAATAAGCAACAGTTTCTCATCTGGGTAAGCTGATGAGAAGACCTAGTTGGAGGCTTACTTTGCTTTCCGCAAAAGCTGTGGGTGGCTATTGTTTGTTTTTTTACTTGTTCATAGAGAAAGGGGGAAGAGATCTGGGAATGGATAGGAGCAGTGTTATGTCCTTGCTTCTAGAATTTCCTGGCATCCAGGACTGTTGCACAGAAAGCATGTGCTAGGAGCAGCTGCAAATTCAGATACATAAATGCATATACTCCTGTTATTAGAGGTGAAATAGGATTTCAGGGAGGAACAGGGAGCCAAAGAGGTGGGAAATCAAGTACTTTATAGTGCTGGCATGCTTGGAGGCATTTTGCAGCTTGCTCCATTTGTGAACCAGTATTTGCAGGAATCACACTACTAGCCAGTAGTGTGGTGTCTCTGCCGGCAATGCTTTTAAGCCTAATGCAAAAACCATCACTGCCTAGCGGCATTGCAGAGCACTACTTGGCAACCTGCAGCATCAATTTGAGCTCCCAGACTATTGTTATCAGCGACCAGTATCCAAAAGTAGGCCTAAATACTGCTACTCATAGTGCATCCCAGCCTCTAAACGTAATATATGGGAGGAAGCGGTTTGGTTCATTTTCTCAAGGCAGGAAAAACATACTTTCTAACATTTTTTAGCACAGCTTGTTCATTCTGCCTGAAATAGGTTTCCAAAAAAGCTGCATCATGACATAGGCTCCTGGACTCAAAGCAAAAACCATACACTTGTAATGTTATCCTCTCTCAGAAGTAAACACTGTAGAAATGGGACAGGTGTAAGGCAAACTGCATTGCAGAATTTTGCTTTTACTTTCTTAAATAATGCCCACAGTGGTGACAAGGAGGAATAAAATAAATCATCCCTAACAGCCGTGTGATATTTGGCTTGGATTGTCAGCATGAAAAATGTGGAAAACTACTGTCAAAAGTATATACACTGAAATGATTCTGTTACTCTTAGCCCTCATTCATGGGATTTACAGAAGGATCCCTCACAAGCATATAATTTGAGGACAGTGAATACCTAGTAAACTATCTTTCCTTGAAAGTAATACTGATACTAAAGTAGAACCAGGCAGGGGTTTTCACAAGCATTAGATTAAAAGGAAACAAGATAATTACTACTTTATCAGATTGATTAGCGGATTTTGTATCAGATGTCTCAGGTATCAGTGAAAATACTGGGCTTCAGGGGTGGGGATAATCAGACATTTCTTCTGGGCCCTTCCACTGCTGCTTGATGGAATTATGTGGACGCCTTGTTAGGAGATTTAAGGCCATAGAGGAGCATACTTTGGAAGTCTGGAATTTGGAGGAAACATTTTATTCTTTTTCCAGTAAAAGTACATTGGAACAGGAGTCTTGAAGAAACATAGTGAAAAAGGAGCTATATCACTGTGTCAGAGCATGCTGGAGTCCACACCTGTAATACTTCTCTTATAGGAAATCATAGTAAGAAGTCTATGTTAGTCACTCTAGAGCATGTATTTTAAGGTTTTTGTTTTGGTTTGTTCTATAAAAAGGTGCCCGTGCTTTTGTTACTTCCAAAATAACATGAAATATATCCAGTGAAAATGATGTATGCTTTCTTTTATTCTTTTTTATTTTACAACTATAGCAGCTTAAGAATGTAGGGAATGGTCTTGGGCACAGCAACAAGAAAAATGCAAGAATTAAAGTTGTGGAGGAGAGGCCAATCACTTTGCACTTTTTGTATACCAAAGAATGATAATTGGTCTATTTTGAAAAGAAAGGTGTACCTGTAAAGCTATTCTATTAGGCAAGAACATTAATGTTTTAGTGAAGCAATGAAATGTCATATTAGCTTAGTTGTTGCTACTCGAGTGTGTCTGAATAATGTTCTATTGTGCGATATGAGTACACACATTACTTTGCAGTCTGGAATAGTCATTGCACTGTTAGTTTTTAAGCCTCTTCATAACTGATTTTCCTTACAGCATTTTGTCTTATCATGGAAAAAAAAAATTGGAAAATACTAGGGAAGCTGTCCACGTAACTGTGATTTACACGATGTCCTTTCATCATTATTACTCTGTATATTACCATTGTTGCAGCAGAAATAAAGAAAAAAAAATCCACTTTTCGGTAATTAACAGTTATATATAGTTATACTGCATCTGGGATGTCATTCATATAGAATATTCTTTGGTCTCTACACTCAGTGCTATAATCTCTACCAATCTTTCAAATTATAGCAAGAGGCAACACCTGGAAAGGACATTTAGAGAGAAAACTGCACAGGAAATAGCATTGACTGTTCAATATATATCAATCACCTTTCCAAGTCAGAGCTAAAATGTTATCCTTTAGTATAGTATTAAGGGACACTTAATTGCTGTTAGAGTGGCTGAGAAATATCCCCAAGCCTCCAGTATCTTTCTACCAAGTAGAAGGCTGAAGATGCGTAAGGTATTCTCAAAGCCTGCTTCCTGTTGATAGGAAATCGTCTTGGCAAAAGATCTCTGCTAGACAGCTGCACAACGCTCCCTGGAGAACCCCTCCTAGGCTCCAGCACAGCAACAGAGTGGAGCCGAGGATGAAGGCTAGAGGACCATTCTAAGAACACGGCTTTTGCATTACCACAGCACAGATATTTGTAGTGGCACTATAATCCACTTGCACAATCTGAAATGTGGCCTGGCTTTTGAACTGTCTAAATTACACTGCAGTTGTGAGACAGACATCATCAGGTAAGCAGGAGAACATTTCAACATTACCTTTAGCTACTGATTTCCCTCCTCTCCCCCTGATAACCTGATTCTGTGGGCTCCACATTGAATCTCTGTTCTGTGTACTCATGGGCAGTGTTCACAAGACAAAGCTGGGTAGATATCTCCAAGTTGAAGATAACTAAAAAGGGTCAAGATGCATGGTTGTGACACTGCTTGCAAGCTTATTTTCAGCTTTGCTGAAAAGCACCCATTTTAAGTTTTGGTATCACCCTTCTTGAAAGAAGCCATGTTTGGGAACCTCCACATTCCTGCATGCGTACCTCTGCAGTCCTGCCGTGCTGCATGGCTGATACTAGCCAATTTTTGTTGGTGTTAGTTTAAAGACCTATGAATTCTCTCAGTAGGGATCTAATTTAAGAGGATCTTAATCTTCTGTGCCTAGCTTCTCTCACATGGCTCATATGCTGTCCAGTGTTAGGCATTGAATTGCACTTCTGTACCAGGGCATTATGATCCTGAAAGTTACCACCAATTCAACAGAGATCTGAACAGGCAGATGCATACTTCCGATCTGTTGGCTAAAAATCTGGACAGACTCTGGATACCTCTGAAGCTCTTGAGGGGAATAAGATATAAAGTTTTTATGTGATTCATAAGGTAAGCAGCTGGCTATCTCACTCCATAAGTAACACAATACTAAACCTGAGATTTGTCTGGATTTTAGAAAGGTAGCACTCTATGTAGGACTAGTGTTTTCCTTGGTCCGTCATTTTTCTCTTTCGGCAGCGTAACCATCTTAACTTCAAGTTCAAGGCTCCCTTCATGTTTACATTTCTGGGTTTAATTCCTGCTTTTTTTGTTTGTTTTTTGTTTGTTTTGGGTTTTTTTGTTGTTGCCTTGATACAAGTACCCTGACACATCTAGCTCTGTCTGTATATGAGACAAATAGGTGAGATTCTTCAAAAGCAGAATACAGAATACTGGTATCTATTCTTTTCCTCTCCTTGAATTTCTTCTGATGGTATTATTTTTATTTGCTTTGAGGAAAGCATTGGTGTTCAGCCTGATTGATATCTCTCTAACTCTTCTTTTTTTTTTTTCTCCCTGTAAACCTATGACAGCCATACATCTGATAGAAAAGACAGACATTTCATCAACAAATGTACTCAGTTTTTAAGAAAACGTGGAATCAGTTGAAGTCTTCAGCTGAGGTAAAAAGTAAAGATTGGGAAGCACTGCAACTTATTTGCAAAATGTGGAGAAATATTAGACAATCTGGAAAAAATGAGTGTTTAAAAGATCTGTTCTAGAGTTAGAAATGCCATATAGAATAATCAGATCAGATCAGATCCTGCTGTAACGATGAGATTTTGTGGCAGAGAAGTTCTCATTCAGGCAAGTAGTTTTGTAGCAGAGGGAGGTGACAATAGAATTGCCATTCATTTGATCTGAAGGTGTTATTTTTTAACATTCGACTAAAACAGTCCTTGGACTCCTCATTTTGTGACTCCCCACTTGAGAATAAATCGGCTTCTTTTATCTTCTAATGACAAGACCGAGCCTTGAGTCAGACATAATGAAAGAATAAAAACCAGACTACAGGATATTTCAAAGTAGAACTCAAGAACACAATTTTGAAAGAACCAGCAAAATCATAATGTTCACATGGAGGAAAAATCAAACAAGATGAAGTTTGTGGCTGAGAAATGACCAAGTCCTTCACATTCAAAGAAAGAAATGGCCTTTGTCCTAAATATATCTGTGTATGTTATATCCTATAGAATAGAATATGCCTGAATGCTCTTTTTCCTTTCAGAAAAAAATATGACATGGCATCCAATAAATTAGGCATACAGAGAATATCTCAGAAACCTGCACTCAGCCAACTAAGACTGATGTTGCTTGAGTAAATCCCCAAGAGCAAAATGGGTCTAATTCTGTACAAGTGAATGCCTGGCGAAGTTCTAGTACGCGTGACTGCTGAACATAGAGGGTTTATGTCACAAAACCCAAAATCACTGCTTGAAAAGGAGCTCTATAATATATCACATTATGCATTCCTTCTGTGAAACTATGAGTACAGTACTCCTGAAACTGTGAACACATTTTGGAAGAGTCTTTTTCATTACTGGATGCAGAAGTGTTTAATCGCTTGGAAATCCGTCCGCTCAGCTCCAAAGACTAGTAATAGCAACATCAAGCTTTCCACAAGGAAAATCTTTTTCTGTCCAAAATCTCAAAGTCCCTTCCTTGAAGCAGGGAGACATGCCAGAAGTCAATAATCTGAAAGTGAAGAGATCCGTAGAGAAAGATTCAGCTTTACTCTTCTTGGTCTCAGAGGAAGAAGAGACGTGACAGCTTAAAGACCTCATTAACCATTACTGTTGCTTGAAAAAGCTAAATCTGTATGTGGTATTTCAGGCTAGTTACCCTAATAAGTCTTGACTAATACCAGTCACTAGAATATTAAACCTTTATGTCAAGTATTAAATATTGACTATTATTTATGACAACTGTTGCATTGAAACAATTATGCAGTGTTTCTTTTGATTGGGAAGTTGCTGTTTTAATTCTTTTGCATCACTATATTAGCTTAATCTGAAATCTGGCAGATGCAGAGGGCACAGAGCAGGTTTCGTATAGAAGTAAGGTTCCTGACGTAAAAAATATTTCTTGTTTGTGGAGAAGACAATATATGCAACCACATGGCTTTCATGCAGTAAAGGTTAATATTCGTGGACTTAAGTTTATATCTTTGAGATTCAATGTAATTAATGATAAGCTCATCAATTTAGTAATGGAGAAATTTCTAACGTGTCATTTTGAGAGAAGCACCAGGAGAAAAATGTGACTTGAGCACAATTCTTTTGCTGTTTCTCAGTTGTCAGAACAGCAGAATAATTTATTCCAGCTGTCTTGTAAGTTTAGCATCCTCTCCATCTTAAATCTGGCCATATCTGTTGGCTGACACACAGGGACTTAGTGCCAGCCTGAAAAATCTCAGCTTCTTTTATGCAGGTGTGGAGCATGTGGTCTGTTCTCTGTTCTGCTGTTCCTGTTTTCACAACCCAGAGGGACCAACAAATTGGACTATATTTCCTGCTGCTTTTATTCACGGACATGTGTGACTTGAAGAAATAATCAAATTTTCCTAGTACCCTTCTACCAAAATACAGTGGTGTCTTTCATGTTTTAAATGCTGTGATTTGGGCAATGAGTCAGGAACAATAAATAATGGTCCATGGTGAAACACACAAAGATAGAAAAGTACTGTTTGTCTGCTTTGGCTCCTCCCCAGGAGGTCCTGCTTTGGCTCCTACCTGGAGAGTCCTGCTTTGGCTGCTCCCAGGAAAGCCCATCATTGGTTCCTTCTCAGAAAGTTCTGCTTTAGAACTCCCCTGAAAAGTCCTGACCCTTGGAGACCTTTCTAGATATTGCTGACCACATCTTCTGACATAGGCTGGCCCCTGTGTCAGTGTGCATTTTTGTTAGCACAAAAGCCTAAGCCTCATGAGATGCGGGCAGGCAGAACCTCATACCACTCAGGTCAACATTGCCTCTGTGGAGACACTTGCTAAGGTTGAGCCTGACATCTCTCACTGCAATGATGTTTCTCAGAGCTGGTTTCCTGATCTTCATGACCTGATGTTCTTTGGGCTTGATAAGATAAGCAAGCATCAGAAGTATTCTTTGCTGTATCTGTTAGTATCTCTATAAGTTCCTATATTAATAAACTAGTTGTGAGTTCTCTGTGTCTCATTTCTCTCACCCGGAATCCTCAAACTCCAGAACAGGCAACTATACTGTCTTTCTTCCCTAATTTAAAAGAATCATTTTTGTAACTATTAAATGATATTTGAAAAGAGGAAAGGTTTCATATAGCAGCCAGAAACAGTGCTCATCCTGTTGCTTCAGGTGGGAATAGAGTTATTCTCCAGGTTGTGGCTGAATTTTGTTTCCTGTCACCAGTGATTTCAGCTTCTGATACATGATTTTGTCAGGAGAAGGCTTAATTTGCTGAATCAATTTGTACTCCTATACCTCTATCTGGAATATTGTCCAAATGAGCAGCATTATCATATACATTCCCAAGCATTTAGCAGACAGGATAGCACAAAGGCTATCACATTTAAAAAGAAAAAATACAGGAATTCCTCCTTAATTAATTAATGGATTAATTACAACTAATGATAGTTTTTTGTTTTCTAAGTAACGGAGGATCACAGTCATGATATTTCTGTTTTTTATCATCTACCCTTGTACACATACATGTTCTTTAGAAGAGAATAAGGACATATCAGATAGGAAAGAAGTAAAAAGAAGTAATTTTAAAATTATACATTGTATGTTAAAGGTATATTGGAATGAGGCTGTAAGGTGGCAAAGTTAAGGGCTTAAATTACAGGTGAAGCAGTTGCCTTTCTAATTCTCATTTAGTTCTCCTTGCATATATATTTTAATATAGTCTCTGATTACAACATCATATGCTTTGATTGCTGTTTCATTCTGTTTAGGGGATTGAACTTACTCACTAAAAAGCAATTTTCCATGTGTGACCTGTACTTTATTTACTGTGACCTTGTCAGATGCTAACTAAAATACAGAATTGTTATTTGTGGACTGCCTTCTGTGAAGCTAGTGGAATGTAGAAGTGTTACCCAGAATTCCACAAATGAACTAAAGTTTAACATCAGAGTACCTAATTGTCTTAGATGGCACAGGTTTTTTTCACAGCATAGATTTGCATTTTCAAAACATGGCTTTCAGCATTTGCTTGCCTGCAGTTCTGCACGGTTGATTTTTCAACTTGATGATCTTAAAGGCTTTTTCCCAACCTAAATGATTCTATGATATGTTCATGCCCAGAGGGACACCTGGAATAAGATGACTAGAACATCAGCCCTGTGGCTTTACATTTGGTGAGTTTTATATTATTTTTTCAGGGCAGCATTGTACCATTTTAACATCTTTCTGGTTTTTAACCAGGAGATACATAATCTTATGCTTCACCCACTAGATGCCATACAGCTTCCGCCAGGGCGAGACAAGTGCAAACAAGTAGCGTTTTCCTTATGGATTTCACAGAACACAGAATGATGCAAGAGTCTTTGAGGGCAGGGGAATTGTGTCAGGTGAAAAATGTTTTGTATTGCAATATAGAAATAAAAAGTAGGCTAGCACCAGCAAAATGAGTTCTGAAATTTCTAACCTTTTGAAGTTTGATTCTGAAACTGTAATAAGCAAGACAGCTTTTTTAACTTCCACCGGAAAAGAAAGGATTCTTGAGCAACTGCCTTTTACAGGAACAGAATATCATATGAAACATCACCAACGAATTTTTAAAATACCAACAAAGACTTTTTTTAGGGTGTTTCTTTGCATGAATTTTTGTAAATCCACAAGACAAAATGAGATCCTTTATTACGCAGAGCAGTTTTGATGCCCTGTCTTCAACTACATCGTAGATTAAGCTGATTTCTACAGGCAGTAACCAAAATGACATGGACATTCCTGTCTAAGGCAGATAGATAGTATTTGCATCATAAGGCACCCATTTTCTCAAGCAATGGAAATGCATGCAGTGGGGTTTTGCTATTTGTATTTAGTGTTTGTGAAAGCCCAGTTCTTCCTGCTGATTAACATTCATTGGTCCTTTTCTCCCAAATATTGCTGTTGAGCTCCTCTGGAATATGTAGCTAAGGTCTGTCACACAATAAGAGAAGAGTCCTTCCATGAGCTTTATAATCCTGGGGACATACTAGAGTTTCCCGAACTGCACAGATACAATGGTTTTAATAGATTTCTAAAATGGAAATACTTGGTTCATAGGCTGAGAATCACATGACAGGATTTTCTGCAACCTTCCAAGTTTCTTGGGCATAGAAAAGCAGCCAAGCAAGATGACTCTGAAGGATCCCTGGTCTTTAAGGCATTTCATAAGATGTACACAGCTATCTAGCAAAAGCATCGACTGGGAGCACAACAGGCTCCAATAGTTTGGCTTTATGTTCCATTTTCATATCCAACATATATCTGAGATGACTTTGGCCAAAATAATAACCCTACCTATGAAAATCTAAACTTTCAGAAGCAGATTTGATATGGAGCAAAATGATTTTTTTGTTGTTGTTGTTTTCTCAATTAGGAGCAACAAAGGGCAAATGTCATTTCAGCCTGTACAGACTTAATATTTTCAAATGCCTCAGACATGGATTTTGTTTCCCTTTCCTCCCCATATCAGAACCATTGGCCCAGGTTTTTGGGTCCTGAATGAGAAAATAATTTCCTGTTGCTCATGGGACAGTGGTGTTCTATAGCTTGACAGAGTAAAAGGAAATAGGAACAGGTGAAGACGCAAATCCTTGTGGAAGAAGAGAATAGGTAAGCCTGGAAAAAACAAATCTGCCTAATAGCTAAAAATAAATATGTATTTTAGTGTCATTGCAAGATTTAAGCCAAAATCCAATTAAATTTGTGGAAGGCATCTCTTTCTTTCTCTGTTTAAACAGAGATATCTTAAAAGAAGCACAATGACCCCTTTAAATCAACTAATACACCCTCTCAACAGCAAAGACTTAATCATGCATCTACACATTTGTCGTGGTTTAAGGCCTGCCACACAGCCCACTCACTGCCCCCCCACCTCCTCCCTCGGCTCCCGGAGGGAT
>WYDI02017411.1:0-10982 GCA_009867235.2 Psittacus erithacus
CCGTCCCTGCAAGTGTTCACACAGCGTGGAGACGAGGCCTCAGTGCCATGGGTTAGTGGTGGCCTTGGCAGTGCTGGAAATGGTTGGACTGGATGAGCTTGAAGGGCTTTAACAACCCAGCTGATTCTAACATGATGGTTACACTGGATGCGAGCGGTGGCAGCTCATCCGATAACCCACATTGCTGGCCACAAAGGGGGAGTCACAGGCAGAAGTTAAATGATAGTATCAGGCCTCAACTGCTCTGACGTGTTCATGTCAGAGGCTGTGGGACTTCCCTGGGTGGTGCAGGAGGAAGGGAGCTGCTGCCCAGGGCAGTGCCTTGCACAGTTTACTGAGCTTCTCTAATTGGCAGTGAGAGCCGGAGCTGGGAGCTTGCTTTGGTTTGCTTTG
Source organism: Psittacus erithacus (assembly GCA_009867235.2). Lineage (NCBI taxonomy): Eukaryota > Metazoa > Chordata > Aves > Psittaciformes > Psittacidae > Psittacus > Psittacus erithacus. The sequence goes on from WYDI02017411.1 coordinate 394, forward strand.
CCTTTGTCACCTGTGACAAGGCAGAGCCACCCTGGCTGGGTGTGAGGATGCACCGCCTCTGCTGACAGCAGGGGCAGGTTTGACACACAGGGTTTTTCTGCTCACTTTTCACTCTCAGCAGCCACCCAAGGCCTACAAAGAAACCAGGGGCTTTTGACAAGGGCATGTAGTGATAGGACAAGGGAGAATGGCTTTAAGATGGAAGAGCAGACATTGAGATTTGACCTTAGGCAGAAGCTCTTCCCTGTGAGGGTGCTGAGGCGCTGGCACAGGGTGCCCAGAGAAGCTGTGGCTGCCCCATCCCTGGCAGCATTCAGGGCCAGGTTGTATGGGGCTTGCAGCAAGCTGCTCTAGTGGAAGGTGTCCCTGCCTATGGCAAGGCTTTGGAACTGAGTGAGCTTTAGGTCCCTTCCAACCGAACCCAGTCTGGGATTCTGTGTGATCTCCAGCATCACCCACAGCAGCTCTTTCTGTTGGTGGTCCCAGCAGGAATTCCTCAAGCAGGGTTTTTCCAGGGGCAGCTCTCTCAGCACTATTCCTCATAGGAGGCTTTGGGGTGGCTCATCCCAGCAAACCTTGCTCTCTGTCTTTTCCTTCAAGGCCATCTTGGGTAAGTTTCTCTTTGGGGAGACACAGACACCTCTGTGCTGATTTGGCTTCTCAATGATGCTCTGTGGCCTCGTACTGCTGCATGTGGTGTGCTCTGGCTGGTACAGCACACAGCGGAGGAGTGATGGCTACTAGAGGGACATGGTGCTGTGCTATGCCACCCCTCGCCAGCCTGCCTCATGACTGCATTCCCAGCCAATTCCATACACTCTGTACATGGACCTGCTAACACCTACTTGCTGACTTGCAAAGTCACACTGGTGGCATCTTTCCTGGCACATCCGCTATGGTGTGGTGGCAGTGACAGCCTCGGAGGGAGCTGCTTTGCTCTGAGTCAGTATTGGTGGTAATCACAGCCATGGGCTTATCAGCCACTGTTCCTCTTCACACCCTGTGGCTGTGGAGCTTTCCCAGTTCAGGGAAGGCTGAAAGTAAACTGTGGAAGGTGCCTGTGCATCAGTAGTTTTCCATAACAGGATCCATCCCAAAATAGAAAAGCAGTCAGGCGCAGAAGGCAGCTGATGTTTCTGCTCTGCTGTTCCTGGTTTTCCTCTTGAAATGGCTCCATGCCTGCCCTTTAGAGCTGTGGAGCCTTTCATTAATTCCTTTCAGGTTCCCATCAGTCACATACACCTTTTAACTTGCTGTTTGTACCTGGGGCCTGTAATTGTCAGTTAAACCTTCCTGACATGATGCACTGTAAGGTTGCTGGTTTTTCCTTTGAGCTCTTCACCACGATGGGGTTTGGATCACCGTTCCTGTTGTGTGTAGGTCCAACTCCAATCTGGGACACTGGGAGCATCCATGTTCAACACATCCCTCTCCCCACTTCACTTGGGAATTGCTTTAATAGTTGGTAAAATAGAGTTTCTATTCACATTTCTATTTCACATTCAACATTTCTCTTCACAGCTGTAGGTGATGCTGATTCCCATCTGTGTGATGCGATCAACCAGGTCACGGGTACCCATACATCAGTTCGGGGTGAGTGTGTCCGTGTTCATGTGCTGACACAGTACATGTGTCAGGAATCACCATTTCTAAGGTACCGACTTCTCTCTGGGCACGCATCTTGCTTTGCTTGGAAGTTTTAGTTGCAATCCCAATTGAGAAACATTCAAGCGATGCCTGTAAATGTGTGCATCACGCTGGTGATATCACTTGTTTGCTCTGGGCTTGCCAGGTTGTCTTCTTGTAACCACAGAAAGTGAGTCACGGTTGTGGCATGTGCTGAGAACCTAAGGACACATTTCTGCCAGCCTCTGTATCAGAACCTGTCAGGTTTATCATGACTGGCAGACCTGTGCTGTGTCCAGCAGGAGTGTAAAAATAGACTTGGGGTGGAAGTGCCACTGGAGTTGGGTTTGTGCCTTTTCCTTTGTATCAGAAAGATGCAAAGCCACTGTTCCTGGAAGAGCCTGGGAGCTGTTTGCTCCAAGCCCCCTGCTTCAGGAGACCATCCTAGCTCATCATATCCAGCAGCCATGCACCACGAGGAACACGGTACAAAGCCTTTGCCTCTCTCCTCAGTGTGTTCATAAGTCTTCTCCTCCAAAGAGAGGAGCTGCAGATGGGGTGGGGAAGAGGGCAGAGTGCTTTAAGTACCTCTCCTCCTTACCAACATGGGTCTTTGCACCTGGGAGCTTTTTGGGTAGCAGCAGTAATAGTGGGACATGTCTCTGCCCCCAAGGAACAAGGGACAGGACAAGAGGAAACGGCCTCAAGCTGCGCCAGGGCAGGTTTAGATGGAGCTGAGGAACAATTCCTTCCCCAGAGGGTGCTCAGGCATTGGAACAGGCTGCCCAGGGCAGTGCTGCAGTCACCGTCCCTGCAAGTGCTCACACAGGGATGTGAATGCTAATGTCAGACTCTTTCCAGGGCCCTGATTTCCCTCTTGTAAAGCATAGAAACTGCAGTCACTTTCTCGGCTTATAGGTGGACCAATTCTGAGTCAGCAGAACCTATGCATTAACTTTGTACCTGGCACCTGTGGTGGGAGATCTGGAATTTTGAAGCAAATCACAGAAGAAAGGACTCTAAGCTGCTGCACTGCACACAAAGTGGTATGGAATACCTACTTCCCTGTCTGCCCCCAGACACAGCATTATTTGCTAGCAAGCAGCATTCTTGCATCAGGGTTTCTTGAAATTAGAGACAAGTAAGAGTTTCTAGCTGCATTTTAATGTGCATCCTCACTGACTGCAGCAAAACCAGCCATTAGCTCTCCAGCTCTCATGCAGAATTCATCCAGGTCACTAACTAGGTTTTGATAAGTCATTCACCCTGACCTGAGAATATGCCTAAGGGATATCTGTTAAAACATTAAACACTGCAGCTGAGAGAGGGCTGCACAGGAACAGCGTAAAGCAGCTAGTACACAAACAAAGCTACTGACAACTCAATCCTGACAGCTTGCGTGAGTTAAGAAACAGGTTTCTTTCCATCTTGGAACATGATGTAAGAAAACTGGTGATAATCTATAAATAAAGATGTCTTGCTCTTTCCTAATCTTGTTAATGAACTTTTACTTCCAACAAACAACTGTCCTGCTCCAGATATATTTTACTCTTGTTCTATAAGCCAAAGCAGCAGCAATATAATCCATGAAGTTGCAGCTATGATTCTGTTGAATCATGCAGTGCACTCAAAAATAAGCTTAGACATGTGAGTGCTAAACTTATGACAGCTCAGCAGAGCCTTGCACTGGAGAAGAGTTAAAGCTGGGCTAACATTGGAATCACAAAAAGCACCCTTCGTAGAGAAGAACAAACCACTCCAAGACCTTTTATCACAGGGAGAGAACACGTGTGTCAGGACAGCCCATCAAGAAGCGCTGGCCATTCTCCTTAGCACTCTCAAGCCTCATGGGCAGAGAAGCAGGGGTATGAAGTGGTATGTTACAGCCTCCTTCTCTGGATCCCCTGAGGAGTTAATGAGCAGGTGTAGGAACCAGAATGGTGCCTACCTGCTAAAACAAAACAACAAACCAAAAGCAGAAGTAATAAACAGGAATGCTCTTCGTGCTCTCCCCATGGTGCTCATCAGAGAGAGAGGCAGGCAGGCTGACCTTATAAAAACACTTTGAGCAATAAGGTATTGATCAGAAGTTCATTTGCTGGAACTCTGAAGCTTGTGGAGATGAGACCAATCTCCCATTCCTTCCTCTGCAGGAAAACAGTTTCATTTGGAGGTGAGAAGAGGGAAGATGGACAGGGGTTTTTAGTTGGGTTTTGTTGGGGTTTTTTTTAAGGTATTTGATACATACCTGTCCCAGGAAGGAGGAACAAGAACCGATATGCAGAATCAACAGATAGCTAATCAAATGGCTGACATGGCATTTTGTCAGTTCAGTATGATTCACACAGATACTTCAATTACCAGAAGCTGGAAGGGCTTTAATATTTCATCCACTGCAAGACCCATGACACATACTGTAAATACAAGAGAAAGCATCCAACTCATTTCTGGGTTTTGTCAGGTATGAGAATTGGTTTCTTAAAGAATCCTCTTCATAGGTCTATTAATGCCGCAATGGGCTATGATGTAGAAGGAGCAGAAAGAAGAAAGCAAGCAAAAGCAACTCAGTTAATTTACAACATTTCATCATCTTCTATGCAAGGCTCCATTCTAGCCCCTTACCAATTGTTTGGCCAAAAGAAAATAAGAACCAGAGTGGAGAGGGCCCTCCAGTGAGAACACACATCTCTTTTCTGCAGACAAAGCACTGCTGGAGATCTGACCCTGAACCACTGCAGTTTGTCTTTACCACAACTAAAAATGCAACTGCATAAAGACAGACAGCAACGCTATTCATCAACCCAGCTTCCAAAGACACAACATCAGGCAAGACGTGGTGATGTTTCTGTCTATGGGTGACAGCCAACTCTCAACTCTTCCCTTGTGTGTGGGTGACCCCATGTAACCCTATTAAGTGCTTAACATGCCTTTAGTGACATGGTTTGAACTTGATGACCTTAAAGGTCTTTTCTAACTTAGATGATTCCGTGATTCTATGATCACATGTCCATGTCATTCCAGAAGGCCAGCAATTCCTCCTTGTAAATGTATCTTCCCAGGTGATTAACAGCAGTGGTTTAAACAAAAGAGAACCCCATCCCCTGCAAAGAAACATGTCATCCCTGCACAAATGCAAATGAAATGCAAATTTCTAAGGTTTATCACTAGAATGACTCTTTAAAATGCTGACTCAGCATTTGCTACAGCAATGGAAACTTTAGTTAGCCAATGGTTATAAGAAGAGGGCTCACGTCACTTAGGCCATGGCCTCCTAAAGTAAAGTTGCTGCTGACAGGTAAAGCACCTGCCTTGTTGGCAGCTGGTCAGCACTGAGCCCTTTCTATACCTGCCCCCTTTCCCACCCTTCCAACTTTTGGGCTTTTGCAGTCAATCCTGAATGTTAAATTCAGTATCAGAACATCCATCTTCTTACCTGCCCACATGGCTAAAACACAACAGGTCAGGCACATCTGCCACAATAAGATGATCTGTAAAATTCCAATTTCACTTTTTTACAACACCCTGACTTCTCAGCATTCCTGACCTCAAATAAATGGGCAAGCATCTTGATAAATACAGTGGTAACTGTAAGAACAAAACCCAAGGGGGAACTGATTTTGCCCACAGCAGAGCAGAATAAACAGTGACACATTTAGACAGTCTGGAAAACTGAATACACAGGCAGAAAAACAAACAAATACAAGGCAGCACTCTCTTTTACACATTTGCTCACATAAAGAGGTCTATCTCATGAACACAAACATTTGGCCTTGTAAGCTCTCCTCTGCCATTCCTTTAAAACATTACAAACCGAAACACAAACTGCAGATATATTTCATGCAGCAAAACATCAAAAGTTCAACCCACAAAAGAACCCAACCCTCCCTACTGCTGCTGTCCTGCAGCTGCATCAGGTCTGAAATGCAAAGATTCAGAAAACAAACTTGTTCCTGAGAAAACAAACCATGAGCGTGTCCAGTCAAGCTGCTGAACTAGCCAGCTATGGTTATCGGTGAGCCAGGAGCCCAGAGACAGCCTGCAGAGCTTCTGTGGCAGAGGGGATGTGCACAAGGCTGTAGCGCTGAGCGCACATGCCCAGCTACACAAAGCCATCCCCTTCCTAATTCTGTCTGATCTGCCTGCTTCAGTTGATTCACAGAAAACCAAGCCCATCTATTCACAAGTGCGTGCTGTCGCTTCAGCCTCAGTGACTCCGGATGATTACACTAACGTTGCAGTCAATAAAAACACAACCCTACTGCCAAAGAACAGAACCAACACAATCAAAACAGAAAGAGTATGGGTGAAGAAACAACAAAGAACAGTAAATATTATTCATCTGGGATCAGGCCCAGAGCCAGAGCAAAAAAAGAAACTGAACTAATATGAAGCAATAAGGCATAATAAATCAGCCACACTAATCACTATTTACATACGGTTCTATCTTATTGTCATCTATTTTTAGCCAACTACACGATCACAAAATGTACAAGACCAGCCTGTCTGCTAACACGAGCATGAAGTTAGAAGAAAGGTTTCGATTAGAGAACCAGTGCTAAGAATTCTCACTGCAGAGAGATTCCGAACAGCTTTGCAGCAGAAAATGCAGATGATCACCATGGCTTTTCTCCACACATTCATCATGTCATTTTGTTTTCAGAATATGGAACAATAAGTTAACATGGAATAACAGACAGTAGCAGGTTAGCTCTCAAACGGTTGACATTTTACTACCTTAAGCACATTTATGAGGAGTGAAGATAAACCTCATTTCTCCTCATACATTACTTAACTCTTCAGCTTCTGCTAATAAAGCAAAACTGAAGCTAGCAACCACTTGGAGGTTTCTTAGTTTTCATTGTTCTCCCAATACTGTAGAAATCTGACATATATTCCTTTAAGTATTTCTTGATCTTTAGAAATAATTGCTACCAGTAAGAATTATTCAGAGAGAGATCTGTCAAACAGTTACTTAAATCTTTGTGGGGAAAACCACCCCAAAATAGAGCTATTATATGAAGAATTATTCAGAAACACTATTTTAAGAAAGTATCACATGAAAGCTTCAACAGTTCCATCCAAAGACTAAAGTTGCTACCTGGAATTAATTACAGGGAGGAGGGGACGGAACCCATAAATACAACTTGGGTTTCGATTTATTAACAGCAGTCTAATAAATAAAATATATGTAGTAATGGCAGTCTAATATGAAGCAGTTTTTTCTCTTACAAAAAGATTACAAAGCCTGAGAATACCTCTGAAGTGAAACTATACTGGAGACTTTGCCAGTTGATAACTTGCTAAAATCCAATGCAATACAGCAAAGAACATCCAAACAGACACAAGAACTGATCTTCTTTGCTACAGGCTGAAAATTCTCATCTAGAGCAAGGTTTAAGTGTTTTATATGACAACATTTTCTATTACATAGTATGACAAAAAGATGTGTTAACCCTGCATTTTGTAAAAAAGAAACAGACAGAGTAAGATTTAAACTTCACTGGTCATTTTTAAGGTCATTAAAATCATTTCAGTATCAGCCTACATTTCAGAACTTGGACTTTGTCAGTACAGCTCATTATCTCTAGCTTCACAAACACACAACTTAATATACTACATTCAAGAGAAACAAAAATAACATACTCCTATACAAGCTGCATTGAGTCCATGTGTTTTTCTTACCTTTCCAGTGTTTCATCTCCCTTCCCCACACCAGTTTTCTACTTGTGATCTTTCAATTATCAAGCCTCAGGGACAACTTTAGCGGCAAAATGGTAAAACATAAACATCAGTAAGAACTTTCCAATCAATTTTCTGTGGGCATGCCTTACATCCTTCCTCCTCCTCCTCTCAGTACAGCATCTTTGTATAGCATAGACAAGATGCTCCAACACTTGCTAGCTGTGGTATGCTTGCTCCAGTAAAATACAACTAGTCACATAAGAAAAAAGCCTCCGCACTCACCCTCCTGAAACTGGTTCTGAACTCCTGGCTTTGTTGTGAAAGACTATCAAAAAGAATCAGTGCTACCCACAGCAAAACAAACAGGCAAATAAATAATGTGCATGCCATGCTCCTCCAGTCTTTCTTCCCTGCAGCAAGCTTGTAGTACCAACCCAAGCAAAAGTCTGCACAGCATGCCAACACTGAATTAGGCCTATGCCACAAGTTGCCCTCCTTGTTCCCAATGTTTCTACTAGTTTCATAAAATAGGAAGAGAAAATTGACACAGGATTCCTCTCAGTTCCAACGGCATCTAATATGTATGCCTAGTTTTGTGCTTACATCGGTCATCTTCCTGCTTTGTTGACTTCAGCTTGATGCTAAATGATAAAGAAATGCATTATATCTATAATGCTAGTAAGATGTGCATTTGCCAACGGGAAAGGGAGTCTTCAGACTGTTCTGGAGAATAAATACCATGTTCAAAGAAGATAATAAAAGTCAGACATAATAATTCAAGGAAATATTGTGGAAACTACAAGAAAAGTACTGCATCTACCAATTCAGGTCTATCTCAGTAGTCCCCTAGTCACAGACTGAAGTTCCTGGGCTGAGAAAATTACCTTGCCAACAAGTTCCATTTGTTTTCTTCTGGGTTATTTCTGCTTGCAATCATTTTGTATAGAGGTTACCGAAAGCACAGTTAACTTCTCAACACAATGGATAATGTGCCCCATTGATTATTTTGGAGGAGGGAGATGGGTTGAACTTCTTCACCTTCAGATGCTTCCATATAGATGAGGTTTCTGAATAAAAGGAACTGACTACAGCAAGCAAATAAATTCTCCTAAACTTGTGTTTGTTAAAGCCAACTACTACTATAGTCTCTAACTCAGTGACATACACAGATGATTCAGAGGCCACTGTTGTGGTTTAGGCCAGGGCAGACTAAACAAAACTGAATTACTACTTAATAATTGAATTCATGTAGAGAAGTCTGGATGTTAATTGCCTCTGTGACAGGAACACTACGAAAGAGCTGTGTTCTCCAGTTTCCCCCCCAAAAAGCAGTTTGCAATAATCCAGAAAGACCAGTGTTTTTAATCATGTTGTTATTCTTACCTCAGCCTTTCTTCTTCTTTCTTCCGAAGGCTGAAATCTCGCTGAACCACCTGGAGCACATGCTCTGCTTCTTCATCAGTCAAGCCTGAAAGATCCAGTTTTCTCCCCATTGTATTCTCTGTCCTGGATAGCAACAGCTATGAGGAATATCTGAAATCAGAAACAGAACAACAACATGCAAAATCAATTGAAAGCACTGATATTTTTCCCAAGTGTGTTGAAATCACAGGCACAGCTGCCCAGCAAAAAGAAAGTTACTGCCATCAAAGAAGAACATCACAGAATCCTGCAATTGTCTAGGTTGGAAAGGACCATTAAGATCACGGAGCGCAACCAGTAACCTCCCACTGCCAAGTCCATCACTAAACCATGTCTTTAAGCACCACATCTACAGCTCTTTTCAATACCTCCAGGGACCACTGCCCTGGGCAGCCTGTTCCAATGCCTGAGCACCCTTTCTGGGAAGGAACTGTTGCTAATCTCCAGTCTAAGCCTCCCCGGGCACAGCTTGAATGATACATTTCAGAATTATCTTTCAAGTTCCATGCACTGAAAACAGACACCTCCAAATTAAAATGAAATGCAAAAGAGAAATTATTGTGGGTAATAAATAATATTGAGGGGAGACCTCAGTGTTGCTCTCCACAAGAAACACACTCAGCTAACTCAGGTGAAATCGCATTTGGGTATTGCTGAAGACCTTACACTACAGCTCTGCAAAACTTATTTACAGAACAAAATCCCTGTGAACGTGTCTGCATAGAGAACATCCCCTTCTGTAACACTCAGAAGCGTTTTTGTGTTACCAACTAAGAAATCAGGAATTATTGTAAATCATCATTAAAAGAAGTATGCAGATATCATTTCAAATGCATTTCCCAGTGCGAGTGGGAAGATGTAGATGTCACTGCTACGACGACAGGAAAGAAAGCAGGATTTTTCCCATTCACTTCTTTCACATCCATATAATTTATAGGAAAAACTCAGGATATAACTGAAAGATAAAAAACCACCTGTTTTAAGCAACTGCTGGAGCCAACAGAGACACCTCCATGGTACAGCTACAGCTGACCAAGCCACAAGACAATGAAGAGACTAAGAGATCAAAAATGTAGTTCCAGTTGTTCTTGAGCATCAAGTTAACAACTGTGATGAACACTGTCATAAGCTCACCCTTCAGGTCTTCAGCAAGATGCTTTGGGAAACACTGTCAAAATTAATAGTGGTTTTTCACACCTGCAAACTTACCATGGGGAAGGAAAACCAGCCCTTTGATGCAGCCACCATTACCTATGAGCATGTATTAGGAAGAGGGAAATTTACCCCTAAATGTATTAGAAGGGGGAAGCATGCAGCCCCACTACCTTTGATTTTTGGGGTCAGAAATGACTTAATTTGAAGTAAAAATATGTTTTAAAATCACTGCTGACTTTAACTCGATTTTCATGTGGTTTGCTTACCTGTAAGACTCAGTCTGCATTCCAATAGTACATAAACCTCTAAGGAACTTGTGTGGGCTTTTTCCCCCCAGGAAATAATACCTCTAATCAGGGAGTATCACAGCAGTTTAAAAGTACTTCTAAACGATGCTCAAATGTCTCTTTTTCAGTAGATCTGGATTATGCATTTTGGAAATGCACAACAGCAAATCCTCCAGAGGAAGTGAAACAAGTTACATTAAAAAACCAAACCCAAACAGACAACAAAATAGTTTCTCAGCCTAAAATAACTTCTGGCCTCAATTGAAATAGCTTATATGAGGCTGTTCAAGATGTTTGCCTTTAGGTGTTTGCCTTCATGAGTAATAAATACTTCTTTGCTAAGGCTGCTCAGCCTGGAGAAGAGAAGCTGCGTGGAGACCTCAGAGCAGCTTCCAGTGTCTGAAGGGGGCTACAAGG
>WYDI02017414.1:0-27221 GCA_009867235.2 Psittacus erithacus
GAGCAAGCTGCTCTAGTGGAAGGTGTCCCTGCCCGTGGCAGGGGTTGGAGCTGGAGGAGCTTTAAGGTCCCTTCCAAACCAAACCATTCCAGGATTCCATGTGACAGGAAGGGCAGGATCCCCCACAGCCCAGCCTCCCACAGGCAATGCTGTGGGCCGGAGACCCCACGGCACTGGGGGCTCCCTACAAAAGTGCTTTATTTGAGTACAGAGGGAAGGGCTGCTCCATGAGTCCACCCCGGCACCGGGCCGGGCACCCTCCAGTCCCAACAAGGTCTCAGTGTGTCCGTGCCCAGCTCATGGACACGGCTCAGTCCTGCCCCACTGTCGTGGTTTAAGCTCAGTTGTAAATTAGAACTGAACCCAGGACACCCGCGCAGCAGCTCCGCTACTCGGTGGCCTCGGGGATGACGCTCAGCAGCAGCGTGTCGTGGCCGCGCCGCAGCAGCAGGGTCAGGCTCTGCTGTGTCCGCACTGCCTCATACACGTCCTCGGCGCGGCGCGATGCCTGCCCATTGATCTCCAGCACCACGTCACCCGCCTTCACCCCTGCCCTGTGGCACAGTGACACAAGCACACAGTGGGTGAAGCAGGCACTTCCCGGGAGCAAGGAGCACTGGGCACCACAAGGAGGCTTGGACCACAGGTACCTGGGCTGGTGGAACACCAAGCCTGGGCAAGGGCCACCAGCTGGTCTCTGCTGCACATCAGGGCCCAAGCCCTGCTGCCCTGGAGCAAGCCAGATCTAAATACATCCCACCCCACACTGCTGCTCCCTCAGGCCACCACCAAAGGCACAGGGCGCTTACTGATGGGCTGGAGAGCCGATGATCACCTTGTGGATTAGCACTCCATAGGAGACATCAGGGAAGCTGGGGTCACGCAGCTTTAGCTCAGCCAGGATGCTGCAGGGAGAAAGTCAGCATCAGGAAAGGAGCTGGGCGGCAGAGCAGGGCTCTCACCCCACCCCAGCTACACAGGACCTCTTCTGCCCCCCTGACTCTGCCAAGCACAAGCACCCAGCTGCAACCCCAGGAGCACCCAAACACCATCATCCTGCCAAAAACCAGAGGACAAAGTGCTGACTGCTGGGAGGGAGGGAGCTACCAGAGCAGCTGCCAGCTGGGTCACACACGCATCCCTGTCTAAGCAGCCCAAGGTCAGGTGCCCTCTCTGGTGTCAGATCCATTCTGCCACTACAGTTCCACTGCTCTGCTTTTGAGGGTAAGACAAGAACAAAAGCTGGCCCCCTCCTGTTGCCAGAGGTGTCAAGCAGAGGTAAACCTGCTCCTCTCCTCCAGAGCCTACAGACTGAACACCCCCAGTTCCTCTGACCTTCCCACAGTGGCGGCTTAAATTCTGCACCTCTCACTGCTCCTCACATTGTGCTGTGCAAGCTGCTCCCCGCTTCCTGATGTCACACGATCACAGCATGGCTGGGGTGGGAAATGAACCTCTGGAGATCATCTACCCCAAGTGCTGCTCAAGCCAGCTCAGCAGAGCAGCTGCCCAGGACTGTGTCCAGAGAGGCTCTGAGTACCTGCAGAGTTGGAGACGCTCTGACCTCTCCAGGGCCTCTGCCAGGCTTCTGCCACTGCCCTCTCACAGTAACAAAGTGGTTCCTTGTGTTCGGATGTAGACCCATGTGTTCCACTTTGCGCCCTCTGCTCTTGTCCTGTCTCCCGGCACTGACAGAACAACCAGGCCACGTGTTCTGCTCTGTAACTGAGCCATTCTGCTCCCACCTCAGGAGCTCCACGGGCCCTCAGGCAGGTCTCCGAGAACAGTCCACGTGCGTCAGGCTCCAGCCCTCCGGGATGTTGGCCCTGCCCAGCACCGCAGGCGTTGGGCTCCCACATCCCAGAGGCTTTGCCGAGTACCAGCGCCATCTACTGGGCACCGGCCGAGCATCCAGCAACGCGGAGCGATCCCCAGCCACCCACTGCCGGAGCCTCACAGCAATCCGCTCCTCTGCTGCTGTGGCAGGCAGGAGCCCAGCCCCTGCTCGTGGCACCCAGAGGCGCAGGCAGGAGACCAGCCCCTGCTCGTGGCACCCAGAGGCGCAGGCAGGAGACCAGCTCCTGCTCGTGGTGCCCAGAGGTGCAGGCAGAAGACCAGCCCCTGCTCGTGGTGCCCAGAGGTGCAGGCAGCCCTTCACAAACCAACCAACACCCCGAAGCCACCGGAGCTTTGGAAAGGGCAGAGCATAGCCCTCAGAGGCGCTCCTGCCCAGCACGCTACAACCACCAAGCCAAGGCGCATGCTAAGCCCCAGGTCTCAGGTAAAAGTCTCTTGAGGCCTGGCTGCAGAAGCCAATGAACCAGAACCAGCAGCTCTGTCCTTGGGAAGGGGGACTGCTCCCAGGAGAGCTCCCAACACAAGCTCCTGTTGCATCCCTGGTGCTGCTGTCAGCATTCAGGTTAATGCTGCTGCAGCAGCTCCCTCCCATCCCACAGCCCCGAGCAGAGCTCCAGGCAGGGCTGTCCTCAGCAGGGCTCAGCTCCCACTGTGTGCAGGGCACCTCTCAGGGGGCTTGGCCACAGGCATGTCTTGGCACCCACTGAAGCAAGGGGTGATGCTTCTATCTGCCCAAGCAGGTTCTCTGTCTGCAGCCCTCTGCTAACCAGAGCACTCCTTGAGACGCAGCAGTAACACAGTGCCCTTCCCAAGCCACAGCCAGGAGTGTGAAGAGTCAGACTCAAAAGAAGTCATCTTCTTCCCACTCGCCAGGCTAGCACCCAGGAATCTCCCACCACGCCAGCAGCAGCCACGCTGTGTGTGCTCACAGAGCTGCTCTCCTGCCTTCCTCTCGCTCCTCCAGCTGCCTCACCTGCAGACACAGCAGTCAGGGCTCACTCTGGAAGCCTCATGTTACAGAAGTGCTTTTGCGTCACAATCCTTAGCAGACCCCACCTCGCCTAGCGTACCACTTGCCCAACTCTCTGATCACAGCGTTCCGCTGCCCCTTGTGTGTCCGTTACACAACGTTTCTGGTAGTTTCACCTTCCTGCTGTGTTGCAAAGGACCCTGATCCAACTCTCCCAAGTGACAACTACTCTGGAGGGAGTTACAGCTTCTGCCACACGTGCAGAAACCTGCAAGCTTCTCACTGACACAGCCTGAAGCCTACACACAAAACAAGCACAGAGATCTGAGTGTGAATGCTTCAGCCCTCCCCACACCAGGCACTCCCAGTTTGGAAGATCCCATCACACAGTCACCATGCTCCACAACAAGAGCAACCTTAGAACACGTACCTGGGTGTAAGAGTCAGCATCATCACCCCGATGTAACGGCGCTTTGTCTCTGTGCTGCCAAACCAAGAGCCTGTCAAAGGAAATGACATTGAAACGACCCACATGCACTGGGAGCAGTGCTGGGCTGTCACAGAGCCCACACACCCCACAGCAGACAGCAGGTGTGGGGTCATCCTGATGCTCAATCAACACCTCATCTAAGCTCCATTCACCAGGTGGAGTTTGACATTATTGCAACTGTGCTGCTTTGAGCTGTTGGCTTTTTGGACTGAGAATACCCCTCCACAGTGACAGCATGCCAGACAGCATCCCAGAGCAGCAAAGCCAGGCAACGTTCTACACCACTGACATACCTGCCTGTCCTTTCCAATACAGCTGAATCTGGCACCTGCATTTCCATCAGCACACACAAGGCAATGGAAGAGGCACAGGGAGTTTCATGCCAGCTGGAAGAATCTTCTTACCTGCAATGCTCTGCTTGCCCTGCTCAGAAGTGGTGCCTGGAGCCCAGTGGTGCCAGAGCTTCCTTCTTCCCTCCCCCAGAACCCGAGCGTGAGGCTCCAGACTCACTTTTGCGGTGCTCCTCCTTTTGCAGGAACTGTCGCAGCCGGTCAGAGGGGATGGCAAACGAGATGCCTGATGTCACCTTCATGGTGTTCACCCCAATCACTTCACCGTCCTATAGGGGAGCAGGCACTGTGCTATCCCACAGCATCCTCACGGAGAATGCAACCACAGTACAAGCCTGGACTGCTGTATGTGTGCCCACCCCTTCCCTGCCTGCTGCTTCTACAGCCTGCCTGGCCCTCTGGTCCCTGGCTGCAGGGACCACACCTGCAGCTGCAGCCAACACAGCCCTTCCCTGAGCCCTGCCAGCAACAACCAAGCCACACACACCAGGCAGGGCTCGGCTGTGCCACGAAGTCCCATGGACTCAGGCTCCCTCAAACAGGCACTGCACAGGGCACTGCACAGGGCTGAGCCCCGGCTCCTCCTCACAAGAAGCCTGAAGTATGCACAGTCCCCCCTTTCCAGCAGCTGCAGCACCCACACGTGCACCCACCGAGGCAGACTGAAAGCACCCGGCACTGCTGCCCCAGCCATGGCTGCCCCAGGAACTTACCAAGTTGACGAGGGGGCCCCCGGAGTTCCCAAACTGCAGCAGAGGAGAGAGCAGTAAAGAGGCCATAAAGCAAAGTCCTCGTACAGCAGGACCCAAGGCAGGGGGGCAGCGTCCAGAGAACAGGGTCAGGCTGAGGAATGCAGCCAGTGCCTGGGTGACTGGCCAGAATCCCTCCATCTCCCAGTGCTTCCAGCCTCCTCTGACCTCGTGGCACCCATAGACCTTCCCCAGCTCCCCCCTCCCCAAAGAGGGCAGCAGGATGAAGCACCAACCCGCCGAGCTCCCCTTACATCAATGGCAGCGTCCGTCTGGATGTATTCCATGTCAGAGGCGGCAAGGCCCAGCTCCCGGCTGCCCCTCTGCGCAGAGCTGACGATGCCTGAGGTGATGGTGTTCTGCAGGGCGAAGGGGCTGCCCATGGCTACCACAAACTCTCCCTGCCGCACCTCAGAGGAGCGCCCAAGGGGCAGTGTGGGCAGCGGGTGCTGCAAGAAAGGAGGGCGGTGAGCGGGTGGGAGGGACGGATGGAGGGAGCATCTCCAGAAGCAGGATGTGCACCTTCGGCTTGATCTTGATGGTAGCGATGTCTGCGACCTGGTCCACGTCCTGCACCACGGCGTCGTACTGCTCCCCGCTGGCCAGCTTCACCCGCACGCGCCGCCGGTTCGCCACCACGTGTGCGTTGGTCACAATGAGCCCGTCCGGAGACACCAGGAAGCCAGAGCCATTGGAGATGGGCACCTCGCGGCCCGAAAAGGGATGCCTGCAAGGTGGGCACAGCTCAGGGAGGGGTGGCAGGGACCCAGAGGGGACTGGTGGGGATTCTGGGGAGAGCAGACAGGGGCCAGGCTGGGAGGCAGTGGGGGATAGTGAGGATGTCTGGGCAACAGCATGATGGGAGCAACTCCTTCATTCCCCATGTCGAGAGTCTGAACAAACAGGCACGCAACTGGGGAGCAAGCAGGAAGAATGAGAAGTCCACGCACAACTGGAAAGGTGCGATTCCGCTGGGAGGCATGGTGGGAAGCTGACACAAGCAGAGCTGTTGTAGACTCTTTGGGAAAGGGCAGCAGGAGGTAGGCAGGAGGGATTGTGATCCGTGCAAAGAAGTATCCTGAGCACACAGAACCTTGCCCTGGAGCAGGTAACAACCACCTGGGAGCTGATGAATACATGTTCTGTAGATACCCAGATCGCTACAGCTGCAGATTGTGGTCCCCATGGGAGACAACAATCACCCTGAGCTCTGCGGGTGACCTCAGTCTGGTGCTTATTGGGGTCTCTTCAATCTAAACCCATCCGTGACTGTATGAAAAGCAAATTCATGCTCCTGGGACAGGGATCCTGTGCCATGGGACAGCCCGGGGCCGCTGCCGAGAGGCAGCTTTGCTCA
The DNA here is from genome assembly GCA_009867235.2 of Psittacus erithacus. Lineage (NCBI taxonomy): Eukaryota > Metazoa > Chordata > Aves > Psittaciformes > Psittacidae > Psittacus > Psittacus erithacus. Next base: position 5,774 of record WYDI02017414.1, read on the forward strand.
TACGGTCCCGCAGGCCTAGAGGGCGGCAGCTCAGAGGGCACCGTATCCCTGCAGCAGAGGACACGTGCTGAGGCTACATGTGCAGGCAGCAGGCAGAGGGGACGGAGAAGTCCCTCCAGGGCCACCTGTGGGATCCCACCCGCGCCATGCCCGGTTGCGGCTGCCCGGAACACCAGGCAGGGCCGCCGCGGGCAGGGCTGGGGTAGGGGCTGCTCCGTGCAGGGAGCCGGGAGCGAGACTGTGCCGGCGGGGCACGGGGAGCGCGGGGAAGACGGGCCGGACCCTCCCCGAAGGGACAGGGTCAAGAGAGATCCCCCCCGCCGAGGGCCGGGCTGCTCGGCGAGGGGCCGGTACCTGCCCACGATCTCCACGTAGACCAACGCGGGCGCCGTCTTCTCCACCACGTCAGCGATGAAGTTGAAGGCGGCGCGGGGCGAGGCGGGCGGGGAGGCGGGCGGTGGCGCGGGCACGGCGGCTCGCAGCGCGGGCAGCGCGGGCCAGTGCCCCTCGCCCTGCCGGGCCCACAGCAGCAGCAGCGCCGCCGTCCCGGCGCCCAGAGCCGCCGCCAGGGCCCGGCCGCCGGCGGAGGAGTGGGGAGGCGGAGGTGAGGGGGAAGGCGGCGGCGGCGGGAGCGGGGGAGCGGCGGCGGCCCCGCAGAGCGTGCGGTACCACCGATCCGCGCTCGGCCGCAGCGAGGCCCGCATCCACCGCGCCAGCGCCGCCATGCTGCTGTGGGGCTCACGTGCCGCTCTGCCGCGGGGCACGCCGGGACGTGTAGTCCCGAGGCGGAAGTATGACGGCAGCTGTAGTCCCGCCGCGCCACGCTGATGGGGGCAGCGAGGCCGCAGCGAGGCCGCTGATGGGGGAAGGCAAAGAGCAGCTCACCAGGATTAATGGGCTCACCGGGCTCACCGGGCCCGCCGGGCCCGCCGGCCGCTTCCCCCGCGCAGAAGGGGCTCGGCGGCTGAGAGAGGCACCGGGGTGCGGCGCGGTGCACGCCGGGAAGGCGCCGCCGCTCCCAAGCTGCCCCGCGCGGGCAGGCGGGCGGCCGCGGGGGAAGATGGCGGCGGGTGCGGGGCGCCGCTGAGGTACCGGCTGCGGTGGGGATGGAGCCTCCCTCGGCGCCGGGCCCCGAGCGGCTCTTCGACTCGCACCGGTGAGAGCCGCGGCGGCCCCTCGCTGCCTCGCGGGGGCTCGGCAGGGAGAGGTCCGCGTGGGAAGGTGGCGGGGACCCAGGGCCCGCTGCGGAGGGGGTGTCCTATGGTAGCTCCGTGGGGAAGATCGGAATGTCCCGGGAGGGGGGAGTGGCGCAGCGCGGCCCGGTTCCGCCGCGCTCAGGCCGCTTCGCTGCTCTTCGGCCCCGCAGGTTTCCGAGCGATGGGTTCCTGCTCCTGGCCCTGCTGCTCTACGCGCCTGTGGGGCTCTGCCTGCTCGTCCTGCGCCTCTTCATCGGCGTGCACGTCTTCCTGGTCAGCTGTGCCCTGCCCGACAGCGTCCTGCGGCGGTGCGTGCGGCTCTGCGGGAGCCCGGGCGGGGGTCGGGCGCTGCTGGAGGGCTGGGGGTTGCCCTCTCCCGGGAGGGGAGGTTCTGAGCCGCGGGCCTTGGCTCCTGCAGAGGTTCACAAGGAGCTTTTGGAATTCTCTGCTCTCAGACCCATGAAGGCACCTTCTCTGCCAAGACCAGAACGGGCAGTTGCCTCTTGAGTGCCCAAGGATTGATCCAGAACACTTGGATCAGTGGGGATCCTGTGGTGGCTTGCTGCCCCTTATTCCATGATGTAGCAGCAGCTCTGCAGGCAGCCTGCAGCCCCCACTGTTACCCCAGCAGTTCCCGTCCCTGACGTCTGTTCCCTGATGCCCCCTTTGTACCAGTGTCCTTTGTCCAGTCACATGGATTCCCAGGTCTCCTCTGCTTGCTGGATGTGCAGCCAGTGATGTGAGGAAGATGCTTCCCCCCAGGTTCATCGTGCGGGTGATGTGCTCGGTGCTAGGGCTGTGCGTGCAGCAGAGCGACCCCCGGCTGCGCGACGCTGGCGTCAGGGTCTACATCGCCAACCATGTCACGCAGTTTGACCACAACATCATCAACCTCCTCACCTCCTGCAACACGGTGAGGGGCTGGCGGGAGCCTCCCTGGGATCCGGAGGGTTCCTTCTGCAGGAGATGGGCACAGAGAGCGCTGTCAGAACCCAGGTGTTGCCCTGGTCTCCTTCAGTTCTCATTTATCAATCCACAAGCCTGGAGTTCTTTGTGGTTTGGTGTCACACCCTTGGGCATTGCGTAAAAACTGGAGCAGGGTGAGGAGGAGCAGGAAGCGTTAGAATGGGTGTTGATTTTATTGAAAGAGACTGGCAGATCCCAGCAGCTGCATCTCTTTCAGGTAGGTGCTGTCAGCAGCAGGGCTGGATGTGAGGCTTTTCCCCCAGCACTGGGTGTCCCCCTCACTGGCTGTGAGTGGAGCTGCGTGGTGGGGTGGTGGTGCTGGGGTTCTGCTGGGCTGCTGGTTGTGTAACTCCCTCTGCTCTTGTGAAATCCCTTAAGTGTGGAATTCCTGAGTCAGCTGTCTCTAAATGTGCCTGGGGGCAAGTTGATTGGTCCTGTATCCTGAACAGCAATGGATTTGCTCCTTACCTGGGGAAAAGCAATTCTTGGGAGTAGTGTGTCCTTTGCCAAGTGTGTCAGAAACCTCTAGAGCGAATACTGGGAAACACAGTTGTTGCCCAGGGCAGGGAGAGTTTGTTTCTTTGGCAGACAAGGTAGAGCCTGAACTGTAGATCAGGCATCAAACACAGCGTTAACTTGCTCTCTGCTATAGTTCCTTTAGCCAGCAGGCTGCTTCCTTGCCCCAAGAGGCATCTCTGCTGATAAACAGGAACTTTGTTTCCCATTGTCCCGTGGGAAGTAGCGCCTGGAGGGAGGACAGGACGGGGCTCCTTCTGACTCTTGTTTTCCCTTGCAGCCTGCCCTTAACAGTGCCCCTGGTTTCATCTGCTGGTCACGGGGGTTCATGGAGCTGGGAGTGAGCGGGAACCAAGCGGAGCTGGTGGATTCCTTGAAGGCATATTCATCCCACAGAGGGAACCCCCCACTGCTGCTGTTCCCGGAGGAGGCAGCCACCAACGGGCGGGCCGGGCTGCTCCGCTTCAGGTACCAGAGCAGCTGCTGCTGTGACGCAGAAGCACTTGGGTTTGGCTTTGGGATCATTCCCTGTGGAATTCCTCCTTTCCAGCTCCTGGCCATTCTCAGTGTCGGACGTGGTGCAGCCTGTCGCCCTGCAAGTGCTGAGGCCTTTGGTCACTGTGGTGAGTAAGGGCACAGGTCAGGGGGGCTGTGCGAGCCTGGGCTCTGTGATGGTGCCGTTAATCCTGCTTTTGAAGCCTGTAGGAGATGCAGCCTGGCCTTGTGTCCTCTTACCCAGGGACTGGCTCCTCAGTGTTAACACTCTTTTCCTGGTGCCTTTCCCAGGAAACTTGCACCAAGTCAATACTCTTATAGTCACACTGGCAGATTTGTGAGATGCTTTAATGGCTCGGCTGCCCAGCAGTGTGCCATCTGGCTTCTGTGACCACAGCATCCCTGTGTCACGTATCCTCTTTGTGAGCTCCCTGCTGTCAAAGTCTTTTGACAGAGTAGCTCCAGTCGCCTTGGAGAGTGGCTGATGTGCCAAAGGTTGGCCAGGCTCTCTGGGTACGTTCTTGAACTCCCAAGTGCAGGCATGAGCATGATGCAACATCAGCTTCGGAGAAGTGGCAAAGTTCGTGCTGCTAATGCTGGTGCTGCTGAACAGGCTGCAGTAAACTGTTCTTAGCTTACTTACAGAGGGAGATCTTGTTGAATTTCTGATTTATTGATATGGTTTGTGGATCTACTTGGTTAAAAAATACATTTTACATTTGTCTGACATTTTAGTTGGTTCTCTATTGTCAGTCGGTCTAAGGCAGTAGAAGGATGGTGGATAAGGCACAGCAGATGGATTTAGAGGTATTGCAAGGATTTTTCAAGGGAGGCTCTGACAGGGATTAGTTCTTTGCTAGTGTCATTTAGTGCCTCCAGTGGCTATAGGGGACAGTGCTGAGACCTCTGCTGCTGAGGTTCAGGTTGGTGGATGATGAGAAAGTTGCATCACTGATCCACGGAGCCACCAGCAGCAGCGGGTGCGCAGCTGGGACCTGTGGTGTGAGTGCTCTGTGGTGCACAGCGGTGCTGGGTGTGATGATGAGAGCTGGGAACACGCTTTGCAGAGCTTTGGCAGTCCTGCAGCCTAGAAAGTGGGGCAGTAGTAGAGGGAGTTCAAGGAGGCCACAAGCATGAGGCAGGATCCAGGTAGCAACTTAGAGGCATTCAGCGTGATCACCTCAGCAGAGGGAGTGTTGTGGGTGGCTGCCTGCATGTTGGAGAAGGGCTGCAGGAATGTGGAGAGGTGTTAGTTGTGTGTGACAGCACACAGCAGTAGTGCTCAAGCTAAGTGCTGCTTCTGCTCAAGTTCAGTGGTGGGTTAAGGTGCAGTTTCCTAACAGTGAGGACACTACAGTTTTGAGTGACTAATCGAGAGGAGTAGGAGAGTTCTGTTCTGGACTGCTGATAGGGAACATCCTTCCCGTAGCTTTGACTCCTCCAAGGAATTCTGTGAGATGTGACAGGTTGTCCATGCCTCCCTTCTTTCATGAATGTTGAGGAGAACAGCATGCACATAACTGCAGATGTGTTTGAAGATGCTGGTTATAGTCACTGCTTGGCTCGGATTGCTGCCTCCAGAGGTCAAGCAGGACTTTCTGCCCTAATTCATCCTGGTGGATTCCTTATGCAATTATAAACCATCAGAAACTTGTGAACACTGGACTGGAGATGCAGCACTTTGAATGGCCCAGTCAGTGCTTGGCAGAAAGCTTTCTTAGGTACTTGTGTGACATGCTGAGCTGAGTGAAGCACCGAGCTTGGAGTTCAGGAACAGTTTTCCCAGCTTGAGTCAACTGGAGCCTTGGAGGAGGTTCTGTGGCACACACAGCCTGGGTTCAGCTGTGACAGCTTCCTTCTTCATGGTACCTGGTGCAGTGCTGGGCTTGGGCTTTGGGCTGGAACACCGCTGGTAACACATGGATGGTTTAGTTGCTGCGGGGGATCAGTCGGCCAGTGCTGAGCAATCGGGTTGGGCATCACTTGTGTTTATTCTTACTTTCCCCTTCCCTTCTTAGTTTTGAATTCTCTCCCCTTGCTATTTCCCTTAGTAGTAGTGGTAGTTTTGTGTTATACTTTAGTTATTGGGCTGTTCTTATCTCAACCCCTGGGGTTCACATTCCCTCCATCCTGCTCCCATCCCGTCCAGCTGCTGGTGCTGAGCTACCGCCCAGGGTTCAGCCACGATAAGAAGGCAGTGGAGCTCAAGTCTGTCTGTTATCACTGAGGATTTGGCTGTAGGTTTCTGAGATCTATCCATCTGGGAGATGAGACTTCTTTATAAAGTCATCTGCAATGGTTGTGGTTTCTAGGCTTTCCTCCTTACAGCACCTCTCGCCAGGCTGTGGAATAAACCAGGCCTGGAGCCTGTCTTGGTCTCATAGAACTGTTTGGTTGGAGAATACCTTTATGCTTAGTCCAGCCATTACCCCAGGACTGCCACGTCCACCACTGAACCATGTCCCCAGGTGCCTTGTCTACACATCATTTGAATCCCTCCAGCGCTGGTGACTCCACCACTGCCTTGGGCTGTCTGTTCCAGTGCTGGATGATCCTTTCAGGAAGGAATTGTTCCTAATCTCCATTTAAACCTCCCCTGGTGCAGCTTGAGGCTGTTGCCTCTTGTCCCATCCCTTGTTCCTTGGGATCAGAGACCCACCAGCATCCTGATGGAGCCCTGCCCAGCTCCTGTTCTGTGGATGCAGCCTCACTGTGCTCTCTTCCCCAGAGTGTGGCTGACTCCTCCTGGATTGCAGAGCTGCTCTGGACCTTCTTTGTCCCCTTCACAGTATATCAAGTAAGGTACTATCCCTCTCTCTTTCATTTGGGGCAGGGCATGGGGTGGACAGAGCTTGTGGTAGTGAGAGATCTTCCAGTACTGCTTATGTACCCCTTGCTGTGATCCCAGCATAGCTTTGCTCAGTGGTACTTGGTCCATGCCAGGTCCAGTTGCTGGCCCAGCTTCTGAAGCAGAGTGGGCCTGGTTTCTGCACTGAGTTGGGGAAGGAGAGGAGTCTCCCAGGGATTTTCTGTTAAGTTTGCTGGGTATATTTTCGAAGCTGGCTGCTCTGCTGTATGTCGCCCCAGGGTTCCTCAGGTCCCATGGGTGATTCCCTGCAGTCTCTTGTGGATTGCAGAGGGGGTTCAGACACCTCTCTGGGGCCTGGTGAGCCCAGACAGACTGGGAGCTTTGGTGTGATAAGGGTTCATAGGCAGCAGAAGGGGGTTGGAGTTGCATTCAGGAGTCCTGCTGATCTGTTTTCTACTTGCATGTAAGTGGCTGTGGCTCCTCATCTGCGGCCTTTCTGGGAACTTCATTAGGACATACTTGGCATGTTACACTTGAGTGCTAACACAGATTCAATGAGCAGCTTTGTTTTCCAAACCTTGCCTTTCCCTTAATGCTGCAGCTTATGTTGAGGTTTCACATTCACCTGGTGGGGAGAGGCTTGGGATGAGCTGCGGTGGGGCTGCAGGGCTGGTCCCAGGGGGCTGCTCCCCCCGCCGCAGCCAGCCTGGTGCTGTTGTCCCCCTTAGGTGGCTGCCGTCCGTCCCCCGCCGCGTGGAGGAGCCAAGCGAGGACTTTGCGCTGCGGGTGCAGGAGGTAGGATGGAGCAGTGCCTGATGGCTGCAGCTCAGGCTGTGCCCCAGGAGAGGGTGGGCGCAGAGCTGCAGAGGGTGTTCCTGGGTGAGTGCATTTGGGTGATGGGAGCTCTGGCCCCAGTTTATTGCCCCTTCCAATGACTCGGTTTTTCCATGGTCTGTTTGCTGCCCCCTTCCTTCCCGTTCTGTCCATTCCCAAGGCTCTGCCCAGTGAGTTCAAACCTTTCACTCCCTTTCCATAATCTCACAAGTCAAATCAGGCAGTTGGTTCTCCACCCTTCCCTTATGTGCTGGGTGCCTCGTAGCTCCTGTACTAAGGATCTTGTATCTTCCTGTCAGCCTGTTTTGGCAGGATGATATTGCCAACTCCTGGTCCTTTATGCAGTTCATGCAGGCTCTGGAGAAATCAGTTCCCAGTCCTCTTGCCCTCGCCGTGGCTCCACTCAGTCCTGTACATGTGCTGCACTCCCCTGCAAGCTGGGAATGCCCGGGTCATACGTGTTGTGTGTCATGTACATGTGCCTCTTCTCTGCATCTCTGCAGCTCTTGGCCATGGAGCTGGGTGTGGTATCCACACGGCTCACTGCAGCAGACAGAACCGAGCACATGAAGAGGCTGAGACACACATCTCTGCTCCCCTTCGCCCCAGGTTGGTATCCTGGGTCATGTCCTCACTAGGGAACTGCCGCTTGGGCTCTGCCTTCGGGGGGGCCTCAGGCTGCTCTTGGTTCCTTGTGTGTGGAGGAAGAGGAGGAGGCATGTTGGAGAGCAGGGGCTGTGGGTGTGCTCTGGGCTGAGGTTGGAGTTGGCTGGCAGGGTGAGCACTGCCGCTCCTGCCCACAGAGGTGATGGTTGTGTGCAGGATGTCCAGCTTGCTTACCATGGCAGCTCATACTAGAGCACGTGGAGCTGTAGCAGCTCAGAGGCCACCCTGTTGTTGCAGCCTCGAGCCAGGTGCTGGCAGCACGGCGCCGGGTGCCGTCCAGCCTGGCTGGAGCTCCCGAGGACGGGCGCATTGCGGCAATGGTGCAGCAGGTCAAGGAGGTGCTGCCTCATGTGCCTCTGGAGGTCATCAGGATAGACCTGGGTAAGCCATGCCTGCTATTAGCAGGGACACAGCATCACCTTCCGCCCTGTCTCTGCGATACCTGAGAGCAGAAACCTTGTCCCTGCTGCACTGTAGAGCACAAGGGCAGCAAGGGTATGAGTGTCCCAGTATGGCAGCTCCCTCTGTAACAGATCTTCCTTGTTCCTACAGCCCAGACCAACTGTGTGGACACCACCATTGCCAACTTGCTAGAGGGAAGGGTATCCTTCTTCCCTGACAGTAAGGAGGCTGGTACTGACCTGCCCGCCCAAGCTACCTCCCAGGCTCCAGCTGCTTCTGGCATCCAGGGCTCCACAGCTGAACCTTCTTCCAAGGTACTTTTGGTGGTTGTGTTGTCTCCTCTGGTGTGATGGCTGATAGCCAGAGCATGATGGTCTGAGTCCTGCATTAGCCATCGAGTCAGGGAATGGAGTGTTCTGAAGTGGAGGCTGACCTGGCATTGCAGAGCCACTGGGGAGCTCTGGGATCTGGCTGTGTCCTGATGGCTCCTGTGCTTTGTGTTCCAGGCAGCTGCAAAGCAGTTTGCCAAGTCCCCTGTGGAGCGGCACCTGTCCCTGCAGGAGCGGAAGCGAGCCCTCTACGACTACGCCAGGAGGTGAGAGCCCCCCTCTGTCCCTGGCAGAGCCCCCACACCCCTGAGCGGCACCCGGGTGCCTCCAGGCAAGGGTTGGCCTCGTGTCCTCCCGTGCTCTGTCTAGCCTAGGAACAGGGGGCTGGGCAGAGCTTTGTCTGCATCCCCTTGTCATTCCTGGGAAGTGCTCCTGGATTGTTCCTGGGCTTCTGTGTTTGGGGACTAGGTGTGATTGAAGCTGTTTGCCAGAAGCTGCTGAGGAGCAGGCATAGCAAAAACCCTCAGCTGTTCTTTGGTGCAAGGGATTTGATTGATAGAAGCCATTGTGGGCCTGTAGATTTATTTTGCAGTGAGTATTGGTGCTATGGACACTCATTTCAGACAGGAGTTGGCTGTTTGGCAGCAGGGAGGGTGCAGTTCGGGTTCCTCAGTGTAAGTGGGGAAGTGCAGGGACCAGGGGGTGAGTCTGACCCCTGTGTGGCAGATCCTGGAACCAGTGTCCAGTGCTGGTGCTGGGTCTGGTGCAGAAGAGATACAGGAAATTCAGGCAGTTTGCCTGGGTCCCCTGTGGGGCGGTGCCTCTCCCTGCAGGAGCGGAAGTGAGCACTCTACGACTGCCGGAGTGCACAGAGCTCTGTGAGTGCTCTACCACTGCGGAGTACACAGAGCTCTGTAGGGTCTGGGGGAAGGGGAGAACCACTCTGGTGCTCCAGGAGAGTCAGGAGAAGGTTGCAGAGGCTCAGGGATCCCATAGACCTCTGAGATCAGCTTCTCTCTGCTACTGAGAGAAGGAAATTCCCTGGAAGCTAAAGTGAGGCAAATCTTCAGTGCCCATTTCTAGAGGGCTGGTCCCAGGTGGCTCTGGGTAGCTCTTGGTCACCAAGGACTTGGCTCAAACAGCTTTGTTTTTCTGAAAGATGATTGCAGTTCAGAGGAGTTCCATCTCAGAATAGTCCTGTGCCACAGACAAGGGTAGACTGAACTCAGAACTGTCCCCCAGGCCTGATGGGAGCATGGAGATGTTGAGGGATGGATCCACTGGTCACAATCTGTTCAGCAGCAAAGAAAAGAGGGTGGGAATCCTTTCTTGTGGATACCCAACCTGACTTCTTGCTGCTCTGTGTGATCCTTTCCTGAGGCTCTTCTGCCTGCTGGCTATGGAATAGTGGTCTCTGCTTCTGAGAGAGGAAGGGGCTTGGGAAGGCACTTGTGCTCCTCCATGTCTGTACTCCAAAGGGCCCTATGTGCTGTCCCAGCCTCAGAGCAGGTGTGTGTGTGTGTGTGTCTGGAGTTCCTGGTGAAGGCAGCCCCACATCACTCGGTGGTTCAGGCTCAGCTCAGGGCTCCCGAGTGCTGCTCACCCCCGGCGGCTCTGGCATTCCCAGCGCAAGGCAGTTGCTCCTGGCGGGGCTGTGCTTTGTTCATGCTGGTGTCTGTGAGCTCGGGGTTGGGCGCAGGAGGGGGTGTCCCACAGTGTCACCGCTCCCTCACTCTCCTGGGTGGAGCGTGTCCTGGCTCCAGCAGGAGCATTCTGCATGCCTCCATCCAGTGACCTGTTTGCTTGTCCCTTTAGTGCCCTGGTTCTGCCGTGGGCCTGGTTGGAACCGCGGGCCGAGATGGCCACGGTTTCTTGGGCTCTGGGCGACTTTCAGACGGGCCTGGGCCCGGTTTGTGGAGCCCCGGGTATGGGGAGGGCCCGGCCAGTCCGTGGCCCCGGTTGGGGGGTGTCACCTCAGCGGCCCGGTTCTGCCCCCGCCCCATCGGGGCTCTCCGCGCTGCCTGGGCGGTGCCGCTGACGCCGATGTCTCCCGCAGGCGGTTCGCGGAGCGGAGCGGCGCGGCGCGGCTCGGCGGGCCCTGACCGGCCCTGCGCGGCTCGGCGCGCCCCCTGGCGGCGGCGGCAATAAACGGCGGCAGCGTCTGGCGCGGCTCGGCTCTGCGGGCACGGGGCGGGGTTACCGGGCACGGGGCGGGGGCACGGGGCACGGGGCGGGGTTACCGGGCACGGGGCGGGGCCAGCCCGGCTCCGTGCGCGCCCGCACGCGCCGCGGCCGCCGCCCGCTCGCTCGCCGCACGTAGGCGCCGCTTAAAGGGGCAACGCGGCGGCCCCGGCGGGTCCCGGCCCCGCGAGCTGCGGTCGGCGGCGGCGGGACGGTGCTGCCGCCGAGCCCTTCGGGGACCCGACCTCCGCCGGCGCTGCCGCCCAGGCGCCGACCCCGCGGGCTCCAGCGCACGGAGCCGGTGCCCTTTTAAGGCGCGAGCTGCCGGTGCCGGTGGTTTTATTTACATGGGGCTCGGGGGCGTCACGTGACGGGCAGAGCCGCGGCGACTGAGCGCGGCGGGGCCATGGCGTGCACCGGCGATGATGGTCCGTGCGGGCACCGGGGAGCGGGTCACTGCGGGAGCCGGGGGATGCTGGGGGTACTGGGTCAGGGAGGGTCCCGGGCAGGCACCGGGGGGAAGGGTGGATGCGGGTCCTGGGGGTCCCGGCCTGGCCGGCATGAACCGGGGGATCTGGATCAATGGGGGTCCTGGGTGGGCCGGCGCGCACATGGGGGGGTTTGGTTTAACGGGGCCCCAGGACGGCTGACATGCACCGGGATCCGGGTCGGTGGGGAACCTGGGGCTCACGGGCAGGCTGGTTCCATGGGAGTCCCGGGGGGCTGATGTGCACCGGGGAGGGTGGCGGGGGTCAGTGGGGATCCTGGGCAGGTGACTGATGGTCCCGGGAAGTGGGGCACGCTGAGGGGCAGCCCTGAGCAGACACGGGTGCACAGAGCAGAAACAGGGCTTGGTGTTCCCAGGGTCCCTGGGCAGTGGTGCTGGATGCACACGGGGGGTCAGAGCGGCTGCGGGTGGGCCTGGGGCCGGTGCCGGGCTGACAGCCCCTGCAGGCTCCTGGGTGGAGCTGCGCTGTGGCCCCGGGGGCCCTGAGCCTGAGCCCTCACGGCTCTCCTCCTGCCACGCCGACGTGGAGCGGATGCTGCTGGAGGCCCAGCTGGAGACCGAGAGTGGCGACGGGTGAGTTCTGGGGCTGAGTCCCAGGAACCCCGCAACGGGTGAGCCGGGCACTGGGGGCCGAGGGGTGGCACAGGCCTGGTGACTGGGGTTGCTTTGCAGTGCCCTGCTCCTGCTGGGCTCCCCAGTCTGGGATGAGAATGGAGCTGGTGCAGCCAGCGAGCAGCCTGGGGACAGCGACCTGCGGCCTCACTGCAGCCAGCCCCAGCTGGGCTGCCTGCACCCCCGGCAGGTGAGGCAGCTACACCGTGCTTTGCACCCTGTGCTGTGCCCTGTGTTGTGTTGTGCCTTGTACTGCACTGTGCCCTGTGCTGCATGGTCACCTGTACCATACTGTGCCGTGCTGTGCTGACTGCCCCTGGCGTTACCTGTCCTGTGCCTCCTCCTAGCGGGACGTGCCGGATGAAGCGGAGCGAAGGGAACACCGCCTGCCAGCATCCCTCAACTGGGCCTGCACCCACCACCCTCAGCATCTCTCTCCAAAGTAAGGCGATGTCCCCTGCCAGCACATCCTGCTGTCCCCTGTCCTGCAGCCTCTGCCCTCCTCCCTTCCTCATTAACTGTGAGCTTTTCCCAGGGAGTTAGCCTTTGTGTGCTCCCCGCAGCCAGTGCTGTGGAGCCTGCAGGGAGGAGCAGTGGGGAGAAAGAAGAAACTGTTCAGTTCAGAGCTGCTGCTGCTCTTCATCCCCTCGCTGCTGCTCAGCCATGTGCTGACGCTGGGGCTTGGGTGAGTTTCTGATGTGTCTGACCTGGGCTTGAGTGCATGCAGGGGAAGCCCTGCACTGATGGGTGTCTAGCCTGGGAGCCCCTGGCTGGCCTGACCCAGGAGGCTGCCCTCATGGAGCTGGGCTAGGGAGACACTCCTGGATGTGGAGTGCTCATCCTTGGGTGCTGCTCCGAGCACCTCTGCGGGGTCACTTACACCCTCTCTTTCCAACCCAGGATCTACATCGGGAAGCGACTGGCAGCCTCCTCAGCCAACCCACTGTGAAGAGCTGGGATTGGTGAAGCTCCGTGTGGGGAGAGCCCAGGCACCAGCGCGGCCCAACTGCTCCCAGGCTTCCTGGCTGTGGCACGAGGCGCCGTCTCCCCTCGTCCCTTCTTTAGCCCCAGCCCAGGAGCTGATCCCGCTCTCCCACGTAGACAGAAGCCCACCGATGGCAGCTCCTGGGGCAGGCAGCCCTTGTCCCCCAGTCCCTTGGTTACGGGTCCATGTTCCTCCTTTTTAACACAGACTGTAAATATGATTCCTGCGCTGCAGCACAGCGTGTGAATAAAGAGCCCTGAGTCACCGGCAGTGCCAGACCCACATGGCCCAGCACCAGGAGAGCAGGCAAGCTCCCCAGGGTGCTGTGGCATTCCCATGGGCTCAGGCTGCAGGAGGGCAAGTCCCTTCCAATTGGGGTGCTGAGGGAGTGCCCAGCTGTGGAAGGGCTCCTGCTTGGGCTGTGTGTGTGCAGGGATGAGTGCCAGGCTCATAAGAGTTTTCAGCCCCGCTATAGCGTGTAAGGCTGGTGCATTAGTCCTTTATTAGCCGTGACTGAGGCAGGGGGAAGCCCAGTGCTAGTGGCCAGGGACTGCAAAGCCAGATGTGGCAAGAGAGCTGGCGCTGTGAAGCCAGATGTGGTGGGAGAGCTGGCACTGCGAAGCCAGATGTGGCAGGAGAGCTGGTGCTGCCCAGTCTGCACAGACCTAGCTAGGCCAAAGGGTTGGTTCTGGTGCTGTGGGATGGGGTAGGAAGATGAGGGACAAAGGACAGGAGCTGCCCCTGATGTGAGCGGGAGGGAAGAGCTGAGCCCATGCTGGCAGGAGGGTTGTTGCCCTGTGTGTGCCATGGTCCACAAGCAGTTGAGGGTGGAGGAAGATCCCTTCTGGTGTAGCGTGGTCACGGTGCTTGGGGGCTGCGTGGCTCAGAGCTCAGCTGGGACATGGCCTCGTACAGGCGGGTGTGTGGCCTCTTGAGCTCAGCAGAAGCCTGGCCTGGAGCCTCTGGAGCACTGCGGTGGCGAAGAGTATGGGGGCAGGGAAGTCCCAGCCTTGGCAGGACGCAGGGCGGCCATGCCCTGTGCTGGGACATGCAGGGGTGTCCTGGGCTGTGCAGGATGCAAGCGGGGGTCCAGTGGGCAGGGATGGAGCAGGGCTGTTGGCACAGTGGGCAGGGATGGAGCAGTGATAAGGCAGGGTTGGAGCAGGGCCATTGGCACAGTGAGAGCAGGGTCATGGTGAGGTTTTCCGTCTCTGGGGAGATGGGGCTGCTGTGGGTGCCAGCTCAGAGCTGTGACAGGCGCTTGAACTTAGGGGGTGGCACTGGCGGTGACTTCGGGCCTTTGTTTCTGTCCGCCGTGGGTGAAGTGGTCACCTGCCAGCAGGAGGGGCTGTTACCGGGCGCTGGGGCCGTTACCGGGCGCTGGGGCCATTACCGGGGGCCGGGCCGGGCCGGGGGTACCTTTCCTCCGGAGGGGTCGCTGAGCTCCAGGAAGGTCTCGTACACGGCAGAACTGATCTTGCGGGGCAGCGGTGGCGCTTTGCTGGCGCTCTTCACGCGGCCCCCAAAGCCGGTGGGCGACCGGGGTGGCCCTGCGGGGGGGGCGATCACCCAGTGCGGGCCCGTGTGGGTGCCCAGGGCTGCCAGGGCCAGCTCTCTCCTGCCTGCGGGGCTGCAGCGCGATGGGGCGCGAGCTGGGCCAGGAAAGGGGAGCCGTGCTCGCTCCGAGCTCAGCTCAGCACCAGCACCCCTCGGCACAGGATCTGGGATCAGCAGTGCTCCATGGGGAGCACTGGGTGGGAGACACTGGAGCCGCATGGGGTCTGCCTGTGTTCTGGGTACTCCCGGTGCTCCCCGCTTGCAGCGTCCTGCAGGGCTGGGCGAGGCGCTGAGGGTGCCTGTGTGGAGGGTGCTCGTACCCACTCGGCTAGGGCTGGGGCACAGCCCTGATCCTGGCTATGGGGCTGGTGGCTGCTCGGGGCTGCAGGGCCGGGGCTGGCTGGTACCTGTGGGGCTGAGCTGGGCCCCGGCGCGGCTTGGTGCCGGCTGCTTCCTGGCGGAGCTGCTCTCGCTCACGTGGGAGAATCTCCGCTTCTCGTCCTGGGTGCAGAGGGAGGTTCAGCACCGCGGGGGCCATGGGCAGCATCACAGGAGCCTCTGGCGGGGCTGGTGCTCCCCAGCACCCCCCCTGCAGCCCCGAGCTCCTGCTCTGTGCCCCTGCCCCTCCGCTGCTCCTGCCACCAGCACCTCGAGTCCCACCCGTGCTGGGATCCCTCGTGCTGCAGGAGGCCTGGGGAGCATGAGAGGACCCCTGGAGGAGGGGAGGCGCCGGTGCTGGGCTGAGCATCACCTTAGGCTCCAGCAGCTCCAAGATGGACTGGCACAGGTCCTGCCGGCGGTGCCCAAAGAAGGTGCTGGAGCGGTTTTCCCTGCACTCGGTCCTTCGCTCCTCGCTCTCAGCAAGTCTTGGGGTCGGGGGGGTCTCCGTGCTGGGGAACACTGGGGCTGGTGAGGTGCGGTCAGGCAGCAGGGCTATGACATGGGCCAGCCAGGCCCAGCACCGTCTCTGCAGTGGGTGCTTGGCAGGGACAAGCCAGCAAGGCCAGCATGGATGGCTCAGGTACCAGGGGAGCCTGGGGGCTGCATACGCAATGTCTCTGCTCCATGGCCCCCATGTGGTGGCAGGATGGAGCCTCGGGATGTGCCTGGAGCAGGGCACTGGTCTGGGCAGAGGGGCTGAGGACGGCTCAGAGGCAGCGTGGAGGGGTGAGGGCGGGGGGGGCTCGGGGCCGGTGCTCCCACCACGGCACTTGCCTGTCTCCACAGTGGCTCAGCCGGTCCCAGTCGGGGCCCCAGGCCATGGACCGGGGGCGTCCGGAGCGTTGGTTCTCAAGGGAGACCTGAGAGCACAGGGGGAGATGCGGAGCCCCCCCGACCCACCTCCTGCCCTTGCTCTGCCGGGGCAGCAGCGCCCTCTGCCTGGGCTTGTGCCACCACACGGCAGGGCTGTCCCCCCCCAGGGTCCCCCATGCGCAAAGCCCCTCACCCTGCTGCAGCTCCAGCCCCACAGCTTGGTCCCTGCTGCCCCACATCTGACCTGGCCTGTGCGGTGCCATCCACGGGCGCTGCGCTCAGCACTCACCATCTCCCGCACCCCGTACCGGCTCTCCACCTTGGCCCGCAGCTGCACGAAGCACTGCTCCATGCGCTCGTGGAACGGCCGCAGGTCCTCTGTCACCTTCTGCCCGTGGAGCCGGATCCCCTCCGCCAGCAGCGGCACCTGCAGGAGGGCAGGGCCAAGTCCGGCGGGACTGTGGAGTCCCCGGGCTGGGGCACTGGGGCCGGTGGGTGCTGTGGTCCATACCTGCCAGGCGATCAGGTCCTTCAGCTTCTCGACGTTCTCCTCGTCCTCGGGGTGCTCCCGCAGGTAGGACTCCGGGAAAAAGGCCTGCAAGGAGCTGGCTCAGCACTGCCGAGGGGCAGGCTCAGCCCCACGCAGGCAGGGGACAGCGCAGCCCCCATGTCCTCACCATCTCGTACTTTGCGAAGCCCCCCATGACAGCAGGGTCCACAGTGCCGCTGAGCAGCATGGAGAGTGGGTTGATGGGCAAGCTGGGGTCCTGCTGGTGCCGGTTGATCTCACTCATGATCTTCTCATTGGTTTTCATCATGGTCTCGATGGCGTTTTCCAGGGGGGAGATGATGGTCTGTGCCCAGGGAGGAGAGGTCACAGCCGCTGGCCCAGTGACCTGCCCAGCCTGGGCAGGGTGGCAGCAAGGGCCCTCCCCAGCTCCGGGGCTGCTCATCTCATGCCACAACACCACTTGCCCTCTGGCACCAGCTCCTGCAGCTGAGCCAAGGGTTCAGGCCCAGCACGGAGCAGAGGCTGCAGCAGGGCCAGTCCTGCAGGCCAAGAGGTGGACGTGGCAGCTCTCATGCAGCCCCTGTGCTCAGCACAGCACTAACAGCCCAGCCAGGGCATTCCCGTGTCCTCCCTCAGCACCTGAGCCATGCTGGGCTCTGGCACCTCCCTCTGAGAAAGGTGTGAAACCCACACATGGAGCTGCTGGAACCCCTCCAGCGCCACTGCTGCTCCCACATATGGTCTCCTGCTCCCTATGGAGGAGATGGGCATCCGGTGGGTGAGCACCCAGACCGGGCCCTATCACCGGGTCCATGCTACCGGCACCAGTAGGGGGGTGCCAGGGAGTCTTCGTGCCCCCAGTCAGCAGCGACCCTGGGTACATGGCCTGGGAAAGTGCTCCCTGTGGCCCCGGCCCAAGCTCAGCCCTGGGGCAGGGGGGTCAAGGCGATGCCAAAGGGGATCCTGCCCAATGCCTGGCAGCGGTGGCAGCCAGGCTCTGCGCTCGCACCTGCTCTGCAGCCCGCACTGCCCCGGGCTCTGCACTCAAAGCACCCCAGGGCCACAGGAGCAAGCTGGGGGGTTGGGGTTTGAGTGCTGGGGGAGGCTGGATCTGGTTTGCACCGAGAGTAGGGGCTGGTGGGGCAGGGGCAGGACCTGCTCCTGCACCCAGGTTGGAGCTGCTTGAGCTTAGGGAGCTCGGAAGGGGAAGGGGGGCAGCACCCCCGCCTGGGGCCGTGTGCTGCTGTCCGGGGGAGGGATGCCCTGGGAGGGTCCCGCTGCCCCTGAGCCCCCTCACCGTGGTGGTGGAGGTCACTGCGAACCACCGGAGGATGCCGGGCAGGGGATAGGCTGTCAGGAATGTCGTCCGCTCGATCCACATGTTCTGTGGGAAGCAATGGGGTCAGCCCAGCACCCTGGGACACCCCATGGGGTAGGGGACTCCCACCTCCCCGCCCCATGGGCATGGAACCACCACCATCCCCATCCCAGGTCTGGAAGCCTCCCTGTCTTGCTTGCACCCCCCATTCCGTGGACACTCAGCTCCTCAGAGGCCTCCCTGGCACTCACTGCAAATTCATTGTCTGGGTCCTTTGGGCCTTTCTTGAAGGGCCGCGAGTAGGTGAACCTCTGGACGTGGTTTGCCCTATAGAAACTGGAGGGCGGGAAGGGCAGAGGGTGGGAAAGGTCCCTGTTTGACCCTTCCCGTGCGGAGCAGGGCAGGAGCAGCCTCTCCGTGCTGGGACACTTACTTGGTGATCTGCTCCGGGATGCTCCGGCCCTTGAACCGGACCCTGGCTTCCTCCACTGGCTGCACAGTGAAACACTGGATGTCTGCTGGAGTGAAGGAGCCACCAGCACCGCTGCAGGGACACGGTGTGAGGGGATCCATGTGGGGGCAATGGCCCAGGAACCAGCCCTCCCGCCTGGCCCGTGCTTGGAGAATCCCTTCCTGCCCAGTCCCTGCCCAGACGATCCCCCCCTGCCCGGTCCCTGCCCAAAGGATACACTGTCCAGGGGAGCCAGTGATGTCCTGCCCGGGGGCACACGTGCTCTTGAGCCTCTCGGCGCTGGGGAAGGGGCTCAGCAGCTGCAGCTCGAAGTCCTCCCGGCGCTCATACTCCTTGCCCCGGTAGATGAAGACCTTGTTCTGCAGGGGGAGAGGAGACAACTTGTCCCTCCTGAGAGAAACATTGCCCCAAACCCAGCAGCTGGGGGAAAAGGGAATTGAGGCATGTGGAGGTAATGGGTGAAGCCAGCGCAGCTTCCCTAAGGGCAAAGCGTGCCTGATAAATCTGGTGCCCTTCTGTGCCAGGGTTACAGTGTTGGGGGATAAGGGAAGAGCAACTGACACCATTAGCCTGGCCTTGCGCAAGACGTGGCATTGTCCTGCACAGCACCCTTGTCTCTAAGCTGGAGGAACATGGATTTGTCAGATGGACCACTCAGTAGATAAGGAATTGGCTGGATGGACTCATTCAAAGAATGGAGCAGTTGGAATGAGTCCAGAGAAGGCCACCGAGATGGTCTCCAGAGGGGCTACAGGAAACCTGAAGAGGGGCTTTGGACAAGGGCCTGTAGGGACAGGCCAAGGGGAATGGCTTTAACCTGCCAGAGGGCAGACTGAGATGAGCCCATGAGAAGGGGCATGGCTGGGATCTGCGGCACCCCCAGCTGCTGTGGCCACAGCACCTGGACACTCACCCGCAGGAATGGGGGGAAGCCCTGCCCATAGTAGCCCACGGCGAAGTAATCCGGGCTGGGCCTCAGCACCTTCAGGATCTTCTCATAGAAACCGGCTTCCCGCTGCTGCAGGAGAGGGGTGGGAATGGGGATGGGATGGGACCGGCCATGGACAGGAGTGCTGCAGCCCCCCGCTCCCTCTGCTCTTGGCAGGTGTCGCTCACCAGGATGTCACTCAGCAGCTCATAGTCAAAGACCTCGCTCTCATACTGCTCCGCCAGCTCCTTGCAGATGTGGATGGCCTCTTCCCACATCTGCAGGAGACAGAGCGGGGGCTGAACTGGGGCAGGGAGGCACTGGGGCTTCCAGAGGAGACAGGCCCCATCTGCAGGGAGGATGGGGGGGGCTGGTGGTCCAGCTAGGTGCGGGTGGCTGCAGCAGGACTTGGCTTCCCACCATCTCCAGCTACTGAGCACCTCCAGCATGAGCAATTCCTCTCCTGGGGTGTCCCAGGTGCTGGCCCCAGGCAATATGAGGCCAGGGGCTGAGACTGGGATGGGATGGGACAGGATGGGATGGAATGAGATGGGATTGGATGGGATGGGACAGGATGGGACATGATGAGACAGGATGGAAGAGAATGGGGTGAGATGGGACAGGACAGGATGGGGTGGGATAGGATGGGATGGGATGGTACAGGGTGGGAAGGGGTGGGATGGGGTGGGAGGGGACAGGATGGGGTGGGATGGGTGCACAGGGGGAAGCACAGCCTCAGCAGTTGGGTAGCTGCAGGTGAACAATCCATCCCGGCCTCGCTGCAGGGCAGCTCCAGCCCCACCACAGCGGTGGGGAGCAAGACTGAGCCGGGATGGGGCTGGAGGCTGGGAGCGGGAGGCAGCGGCGGGCAGGGACACCCGCGGGGCAGCGGCAGGAGGCAGCCGCGGCGCGGCCGCGCTCACCTTGCCCTGGTCGAAGTAGCGGATGATTTGGTTGTAAAGCGCCTCCTTGAGCTGGCGCTGGGTGCGCGGCGCGGGCCCGGGCGCGCCCTGCACCGGCGCCGCGGCCGCCTCGTCCGACCACTGCAGGGGGCAGCGGAGCCGTCACCCCGAGCCCCGGCGGCCCCGCGGCCCCGCGGCCCCCGCGCCCACCTTGAGCAGGCGCGCGTGCAGCAGCAGCGTGTAGGCGCCCTCCGTGTAGTTCTCGTAGCTGATGTGCAGGTCCCTCAGCTTGTACACGTACCTGCGAGCGACGGCGCGGGTGGGCTCCGGGCCCAGAGCCCCTGCACCTGCCCCGCGGAGCTCCTCCATCCCCACCCGCGCCCTGGGGCCGCGCAGCGCCGGGCAGGGGCAGCTCCAGGACCTTTCCCCCGGCAGCGCTCTCCCCGGCCGTGCTCACCTGATGTACATGGCCTGGCGGCCGATCTCCTTGTAGAAGTTCTGGGCAGAGCAGATGAGACCATTAGAGCGGCCCCGAGAGGGGCCGATGCCACCGCCCCCCACCCCCCGTGTGCTGTGCTGGGTCACGGCGCCACTGGGACCGTCCCCATGGGCTCAGACCCGCAAGGTGCCTCCCAGCAGGTACCTCCCGGGGGCACCGGGTTAGCACTGTGCACACCCCATCCCTGCTGTGCCAGGGGACAGGGGGACATGGGGCTGAGCCCCGGGGCAGAGGCACGGGGCAGGTGCCCACCAGCAGGTTAACAGTGCAGCTCATGCTGTAGGTTTTGTTCTCGTCATTCCTCACTGCCCGGTAGTCGAGGAGCCGCTCCAAGAGCCCCGTCACCAGCGCCACGAAGCTCTGCCCGGGCTCGTCCAGCTCGGGGTGTCCCTGGCAGCAGCTCAGCAGGCTGGGGAGGGCAGGAGGTGACAGGGTCACTGTGCTCAGCCCCAGCCCCTCTCCCTGTGCTGAGGGGAGGAGGGGGAAGGAGAGGCAGAAGGAACAGAGAGCAGACTGTGCTCATGGGGGAGACAGCTGAGAGCTCCATCTGCCCGGCACAGGGGTCTGTGATGGGTATCACGGGGCAGGAGCAAGGCCTGGGCAGGGGCATTGCTGGGGCAGCAGTGGTGTGCAAGGGGCACATGATGATGCCGGGCTGGGGTTTTCCTTCCCTCAGTTCCTGCCCCAGCTCAGAGCACAGGGAGGAGCGGGCTGGCTGAGGCAGTGTGGGGCAGGAGGACAGCAGAGGCTCATGGGGGCTCTGGGGATGTCCCCGCACACTCACATGCTCTCAAAGAGCTGCTTGTACTGCTCGTCCCCACGGCCGCCCTCCACCTCAGTGTCCAGCTGCCGCAGAATCTCATCCTCGAACTGCACAGATGTATGTGAGCAGCTCCGGGAGCTGGGATGTGCAGGGCTGGGGCCATGGGGCTGAGCTGGGGCAGGAGGCTCCCAACAGCCCCGGGCTCAGTCGCTGCAGCCCCTTCCCCAAGGACCCCCTCACTGAGGGGCCCCTGTTCCCCTGCCCTGTGAGGAGCAGGGTCCAGCACCAGGCACCCACCCGTGCAAAGCTGCGGGTGAGCTGGTATTCGCAGAGCATCATGTCAAAGAAGATGGGGATGGTGGCCTTGCGCAGCTCCGGCTCCGGCACCAGTGTCATCTCCAGGATAGGGCCCACGATGTCTGGGATGAACTCAATCTTGCGGGGGCCTGGGCATGGGAATGGAAAGGCCATGCTGCAGGCAGACACCGGCCCAGAGAGGGAAGGCTGCCTGCAGGGAGTGAGGGCTCATGGCTGGTCACAGTGCTGTGAGCTCACGCACCACAGTTTTGCATAGCTGCAGATGGCACATCCCACAGGCTCACACATCCTACCCTGCACATCCCAGAGCATCCCCCAGCTCACACATCCCACCCTGCACATCCCAGAGCATCCCCCGGCTCACACATCCCACACTGCACATCCCAGAGCATCCCCCGGCTCACCCACCCCACCCCGCCCCTCCCAC